>JAWWEU010000055.1:5467475-5513813 GCA_035583155.1 Acropternis orthonyx | reverse complement strand
CATCCCGGTTCCCATAGCCCATCCCCGCTCCCCATAGCCCATCCCCTCTCCCCCTCAGTTCCTCCGCGGGCCGCACCGGTCCATCCCAGGTCCCCCCTGGCTCCATCCCCGTTCCCCACAGCCCATCCCCGTCCCATCCCCGTTCCCCATGGCCCAGCCCGGTCCCCCCCCGGCCCCCCCGTGCCGGCGGTGGCGGAAGCGGCGGTGCCGGGCGGGGGAAGGGGCGGTCCGTGCCGGTCCGTGCCGTGCCGTGCCGGTGCCGCCCGGCAGGGATGGTGTGTGCCCCCGCACGGTACCTGGTGTTCTTTCAGTACTTTGGCACCAGGTACAGGTACGTGCCACGGTGCCCCTGCGAGAGCCGGGGGAGGGACGGGGACAGCGGGGTTTGGGGAGGGCGGAGTTCGGGGAGAGATGGGTGAGAGCCGTGTTCAGGTGTGGGATGGGGAGGGCAGAGTTTGGGGAAGGATAGGTGAGAACAGAGTTTGGGGTGGACAGAGTTTGGGGAGGGATAGGTGAGAACAGAGTTTGGGAAGGGACAGATGAGAACAGAGTTTGGGGTGGACAGAATTTGCGGAGGGATAGGTGAGAACAGAGTTTGGGGAAGGATAGATGAGAACAGTTTTGGGAGGGATAGATGAGAACAGAGTTTGGGGTGGACAGAGTTTGGGGAGGGATAGGTGAGAACAGAGTTTGGGGATAACAGAGTTTGGGGAAGGATAGATGAGAACAGTTTTGGGAGGGATAGATGAGAACAGAGTTTGGGGAGGGATAGGGGAGGAATGGTGAGAGCAGAGTTTGGGGAGGGCAGTTGTTCAGGTGAGGGATGAGTGATAACAGTGGTGAGGGATGGGAAGAGCAGAATTTGGGGAGGGTTCAGGGTTTAGCCTCGGGATGTATCTCTCAGCTCTTGGGTGTGAGTGGCAGTGGCTCCTGCAGCAGGGAAGGAAGCTCCTCACAAACTGATTTTATGGTCTTTTTGTCCCCTTGTGGCACTCTCAGGGCCTGCAAGAAGGTGACCTGAAGCTGGCAACCAGCTCCTGGCCCTGAAATAGTTTCACCTACAAGCTAGTGCCATTTGTCTGCCTTATCTTCCAGTCATCCTCCATCTGAAGGGCCAGTTCAGAGAGCAGTAATTTAAGGATGATTTTAGTTCCAGGCTCCTTTCTTGCAAATAACCACTGCATGAGTTTCCCTGCCCATTCATCAGTGTTTGGTCCCTGCGAGTTCTGTGGAATGATCCAGGTGGTTCAAAAACAAATAGACTCCTATTAAGTTCTGGATGTGTTGGTGGACTCCGTGCCAAGTCCTTGGTCTTGACACAAATCAATAACTACTGTATTTATTTTGCTCTGCAGTGGGGTTATGGAGACCAGGAGTGATCAGGCACTGGTTGGAGTCCAGAATTATTTGGAGGTAGGTGCTTGCTAATCATCTTGTCATTAGAGTGAAGCTCCTGGGGTCACATTGCTCAGCTGCAGATACTATCAAGGATAAATTATTTAGAGATTGACACTCAATAAATGATACTTACATAGTTCAAAACAGTCAAAGTGCTTTAGAAATGATGTCACTAGACAGATTCTGATCCTGAAAAAGTTGTGAACCCTTCAATGAGACTTGAAATGGAGGCATCTGAGTCCCGAGCCATGATTGTGAGAGCCCCTGCTCAGGTGCTGGCCCACCTGGAGGTGCTTAAGCACGTGAGGCTTCCTTAGGACTTGTGGCTTTGCCTCCCCTGGTTCTTAAAACTGTCTCAGTTCTAGTTCATGACAAAATCCTTTATGGATTTAGAAACTAGATGCTGTGTCCTCATAGGAGAAGATGTTTCTGATGGAATGTTTTCAGAACAAAGCACAGCAGGATGTCCATTGTTCCTTGCTGTTTCCATTCTTTTGGAGTTCTAATATGCCAGGGGAAAAGAGTTATGATGCTGTTATCGTTGTTGTGCCTGTGCAGCTCCCATGGATTCCCAGAATACAAGAATAGCTTTCAGGACCTGAATGAGTAGAAAATGGGTCCCTTGCATAGGGTAACAACTCAGCACACCTGAGCCTTGTAATCCAATTGTGGCTTAATTACAAACTGCTGTTGAGCTGCTGCTCAGTCCCATGTTCAGGTGCAGGGCATTAGGAATCAAAAAGGAGCTGCCTTATTTGGCTTGGAAGCAGCAGGCAGTTTTCAGAAGGTGAGAGGTTGTTGCAGAGGTTCAGGCTGATTGCTGTGGGTCACATCAGACCTGTGTGTTATTATCCAACCTTTCTGCTCCTGGTTTTTGGTTGATCTGTCCGACCTGAGATCACAAACTCAGCAGTGCTTGTTTGGGACAGTCTGCTCTGCACTGGCTGCAGTCCTGCTGTTGGGAAGAACAGAGTTGTTGAAGCTGCTGGTCCAGGAGGACTTGCTGTCCCACCCAGCCTCTCTCTGTGACTATGGCCAAGACATTTCCCCACCACTGAGGGTGGGAGTTCCTGCAGCCTGCTGGAGGAAGGTGAGGAGTTACGATTTGAGTAAGAGTTCTCAGGGTGTATTTCTGTAGCTTCTTGCCTGAGACCACTGCAGAGAAAGTGGATAAATATTGTGCAAATCTTGAAAGAAGAGCCCAGAGGGCTTTCTATCTCATTTATCTCATCCTCTGAGCCATCCAATGCCTCAGCCCCGGGTGCTGGACTTTGGGTGAGCCCCGCAGTTGTTTTGCATTATCCCAGTGACTTTGTTTGAACAGCAGATGGGTAGGATGGGCGACTAGGGGAGAAAAGGAGAAGAGAAAAAGAAAAACATGAGCTTATTTGGTGTTGTCTTTTCACGGTATCAGCACTTTGCAGGCCAGTTCTGGGCTATGTGCTTTGCTTTCATGTGGTGGTATTGATGCTGGGTGCTGCTGAGCGGGGCCGTGTCTATTGGAACCACATGGGAAGTCTTAAAGCAACTTTAATAGAAAACTTCTGGGGCCTGTAGGAATTTATCTTCCTTCCTCCTTTGCTGTGCAGCCTTGAACTTCACTGCCTTCCAAAGCTAGGAAGGCAACTGAAGGGAAGGACAAAATTAAACCTGTAATGAGATTCTTGATTTATCCTGAAGATGTTCAGGCATTTGTTTGCAAGCAAATGAACCTGTGAGGTGCAGGTTTCAACAGCTGTCTCACTGGAAGTGTCGCTGAAGGGGCTGGCTGGTTTGTGAGTGTGTGCTGGGGTAAAATTGCTGGGCTGGGGCTGAGCAGACAGTCTGTGTCACAGGACAGGACACAGAAGCTTTTGCAGTCCTCAGTGCTGCTCTGTAAGAGAGCCCTGTTAAGAGGAAATGAAGACTAGTTTTATCTCTGGTACAGATGTAGGTATTTGATGGAGCTTTTAATATCTCTTTGAGGGGGGTGAGATTTGCAGACAACACTTTATTTCCTTCTTGGAGACAACATACTTGTCTTGAAGTGCTTGGAAGCCCAACTCGGTAGCGATGGGTCCAAGCCAAATTCCAGACCTTGTTTCCCCAGATGGGGGTGTTTGAGCCCCGTGACTTGGCTCCCTCCAGTCCTTTGTGGAAACCTGTAAGACGCAGGACTTCATTCTCTAGTCTCAGCTCTTCCAAATGTCCCTGTTACAAGGGAAGGTCTCCCATGCAGGGCCTTTTGCTCAGGGAAGCGGCTGTTTGTGCTGCCAAACACCAGGTGCCAGCCCTGCTGGGATGTGCAGCTTTCCCTTCCCTCTCCTGGCTGGTTGGTACCATGTCCTGAGTGTGCCCTTGCCCACTGTGCTGGTGAACGGTGCCCAAAACTGACCTTGCCCACTCAGAGCTGTGCTTTTGCCAGCAACCTCCTGCTGGGGCCACATATTCTTCCCCATGAAAGGAAAAGGGAGCAGGAGAGGAAGAACATACACCAACTCCTTACTGTGCAAGTCAGCTTTGCTACAACCTTCGGCCCCTCCCCCCCCCCCCCCCTTCTTCCCAACCCACTCAGAAGAAGAGGAAGAAAGAAAGGGAAACAGACCAAGGGGATGTGTCATCTTCAACCTCTGCTTTGATAATAATTTCAGTGACGTAGCAGATTGCTTTGGAAACCTTTTTTTTCCCCAGCAGAATCCAGGTTCTCATCTTTTCCTTCCTGGCTTTCACTTCAGCTTTTATCTCTTGCACTAAAAACGAGTGAGATTTTTAATTAGTTGCAGTTGACACAGCACGCAGTGTGTCAGGCAGGCTGTGATGACTTGCAACCAGAAGCTTGCACATGATTATTTATTAGAACACAGTAATTTATGAATCCTGCAGCCTCCCTGGCAAGGCAGTGCAGCCCCTGTGTCTGTGCTGCTGAGGCCACTGCACAGGAGGAGAGCATAAGCCATCCAGCTGCTGGGAGGGAGGAACAGGCACTTCTTTTTCCAAAACATTCCTGATGCTTGTGGAAGTTGATGATTGAGTGTCCTGAGGATTTTTGTATTTAGACTTCAGGGAGAGAAGGGGGGTGAACTTTTGCTTCCCCACCAGAGGTGGTGCACATTAGTGGGCCTGTTCTTCATCCTGCCCCTCCTGCATTTGTGCAGAGTGAGAAGGGAACTGAGCTGTGAGTAATAATAGCAATTTGGAACGTGGAGCCATGTCATTCTGGCACTCAGCAGTGGAAATTTCAGCATAATTCAAAATATGGAAGTGCTTAATGAATGAAACCTGTTAGCAGAGCAGACCTACTAAAGGCAAGTAATACTTTCCCCTGCATCCCTGGCACCTTAGAGGGATAAACTTGCACCCTTGGGATGCTTCCTTGCTGCTCTAGGAATGTGGTTGTCTGGGAAGAGTCAGGAAGTAAAGGCTAAATGGGTGAGATCTGGCTCAGGGAAAGGTTTCCAGCAGGTGCCAAGCCAAGGGTTTGGTGTTTGGAGCACCTGCTCAAGAGGATGTTTGCATGTTCTGTGGCTTGAAGAAGGGAGCAGAGCCCTGTTGAGTCCTGAGCACAGGAGGGACAACCAGCTCCTTCATCCCTCTGCCTTCTTTATTCCTTTTTAGCTGGGTGCCCATGGGCAAAGTGCTGAACTCCTGCTTCAGCTGCCCCCAGGAATCCCCAGATGATACCAGCGGAGAGGGATCTGCATTAACAGCAGTGGAGCCTTTTGAGTTCCTCACATTAAAGACCTGCTTGTTTGTACTGAAAGGGCAGGAAAAACTGGTCACTATCCAGGCAATGACTACGTGTAAATAATGCACCTTTTTTGAAATTCAGTGTGGGTGATAGTAACAGATTAAAGTACATGGGAACCAGAGGAGGAAACCTTCAGCTGCCTGCAGGCTCCAAGGACTTTGGATGGCCCAGGTAGGAGACATTTGCATAGGTGAAGGGTCACTTCTTAGTTGCCTGCAAAGGAGTTCAGCAGTTCAGAAATTCTCTCTTTAAGGAGATTATATCCCATCCTAATTAAATGAAATATGAAAGTTGAAAGTGGAGGCAAGTAGGTGATACTACATTATAAACCACGTGCCTGCTGGGCTGGAGGAGGAGTCCACCAAGATTTCAGCTTCACAAGCTGAGGTTTGCTGCTGATGGTGGTCACCTTCCTCCCGGGATACCCAGCACACATTTCCTTCAGTCAGCTCTCCAGAGAGGTGGGAAAATGTAGAATATGCCCTTCAGTGCTGCAGCTCTGTGGGTTTGTTGGCTGACCTGGGCAGGGGGAATAACTCAGGGTCTGCAGTCCCTCTGCAGTTGGGGTTCCAGCACTGCTCAGCTCCCACTGGCAGAGAGGAGAGATCCATGTTCATTGTCCCACCTTGGTTTGGACTGGAATGGGATGCAGTGTGGGATCCAAGGGAGTGCTGCATCCAAGCCTTCTCCATGCAAAAAAAAAAAAAAAAAGGATGTTTTCCGTGTTCTGTCCTGTTCTCTCTCTCTCAACTCTGTTTCCACCGACTGGTTTTTGTCTGATGAGGAAGGAGGGGGAGAAGAGGGTGGAGGAAGGGAGGAGCCTGTGAAACCCAAACATCTCAGAAACTTTTGCTCTTAAAATCAGCTTCTGCTTCAAGACAAATTGCTGAGGCACAAGCCAAGGTCTGCTCCAGAAAACTATTTAATTTGTGTCTGCCTCTCTCTGCTTGAGGGTGATAAAGAAAGATTTTCATTGTTAATTGTAACCACATGTGAACTCCAAATGGAAGGATTAGGAAGGAAAAAGTGAGGTTTGTTCTGTTTCCCAGGCCTCCCCCCTGAAGCTTGGTGGCATTTTTTTCCTGCCTTCCTCTGCATTTCAGCTGTGCATTTCTGAGAGCCCAGAATCCTGACTGCTCCAATAGGAGTCTGGAAGGGATTTGTGAGTCAGCAGTTCAAACTGTATTGGCTCTTGTACCAAATTAAAATCTAATCAAGACCACCACTGGGTTCTCTGCTCAGGAATGGAGATGGCAAGGAGAAGGAAATTTCTAGTCATTCTTCTGGTTTTCTGCCTTCTTTTGTGGCTTTTCAGTCTTTCAAGTGTTTCACTTATTCCCTGTAACAACTTCCCTTGGGTTTTCTGTCTAAGACCTGCTCTCACTAAGGAGGGCTGTGTTAGCATCTCTTTTGCTCTCTCTTGTTTGAGTGTGAATCTTGATTAAAAGACACCTAATTAATGACTCATTTAGCAGGGGGTTTATTCACTTTCCCAGCAGGAACCTTTAGTAATCCTCCCAGTTGTTTTTCCAGTTAGTAGGCAGAAGGAAAAGGCAGAATAAAAGGGAATAAACCCCAGCTGTGTGGAGAGGAAGAGTTGGGAAAGGGAAACAAGGGGAGCCCCAGGTGGATCCTCCAGCAAACCCCTGCCAAAATCCCTGTACAGGACCTTGAGCATCTTGCAGTGCAGTTTGCTGACTCATTTTTCAAGGGCATCTCAGCTGCAGTGTAATTTTAGGGGGTTTTGGCTCCAATAAGCTTGAACTTGCTGATGGTGTAATTAAGGTTGTCCTTTTCTGCTGTGCCAGAGCGAGGCATCACCTGAATATTGAGGCAGCTCTGGCTTTTGAAGAAAACGGCACTCTTGGGTCCTGCATTAATGCAACTGAGGAATATATAGGGAAAAAAATCTATGTAAAAAAACCCTCCTGTGTCTGCCAGGGCTGTGTGTGTGTGCTGTGGTGGGTTGTCCCAGCTCAGTGTCAGCTCCACACCATCAGCTGGTGTGTTTTCAGAGCTGGGTCTTGCTTCTTAGCTCTGTTTATTTTGATATTCCCCCCAAAATGCATGGCCTTATTGCTGTGCTCCCCCTCCTCTGCTCCCCACAGCTGATGGGATTGTGTTGCTGCCATTGGGGCTGGAAAAGAACTGCCTGCAGCAGTAACCAAAGTGTTTTACACCCTCCTGGTCTGCACTGGAAGCAAAGGCTGAGCTCCTTCAGACGCTTGGCTGGTGTCATTGAGACACCCCTGTGCTGTTTCCATCCCTTCAAGGCCTGGCTTTTCAGCAGGATGGTGGGTTTAAACAGTTAATCCTCTGCCTTGCTTCCCCCTCCCCAAACCATGCGAGGCAAAGGAATATTGCCACCTGATTTTCTACCTGTGAGGAAGCTCTGGTGGCGCTTTGGATGTTCTGCTTGAGGTGGTGTTGGGTCAAAGAGGGAAAAGCCAGTGGTTTGAGGAGAAGTGCCCCAAAGAGGCTCCTCTCCGTGGCACGGTAACCCCGGATGGCTCCCAGAGCGAGCAGCAGCACCTCCTGGGCGAGGATGATGAGGATGAGGATGCTGTCCATGCTGTCCCCCTGACCCCCCTGTGTGATGCTGCCTTTCAGAGGGCGGCTCAGCGCCTCCGGCCCAGCGCTCCCATCAGGTTCCACATCTCCAGCCGCACGGACAGCGGGGTGCACGCGCTCTGCAACGCCGCCCACCTGGACATCCAGCGCGCCCCGGGGAAGGCGCAGCTCAGCGGGGAGCAGCTGCTCCGCTCCCTGAACTCCCACCTCAGGCCGGAGCCCATCCGGTGAGTCCCGGCCTGCCCTGCCTGGGGAGAGGGCGCAGTGCTGGCATGGTATGCCCTGGTCTGTGCTGCTGAATCGCTGCCTTGCGTGTGTGTGTTTCTGCTGCTGTTAAAGCAGGGTTAAAGGATTTAATGTTATTAATACTGTTAATATTCAAAATTTTAATCATCATTAATACATATTGCTATATATTATGTATTATATAGTATATATTTATACTATACAATATTGTATATGATATGTTATTATGTATTATATAGTATATACTATATGCTACATATTATATATAATATATATACTTTATATATTATATGTAGTATATATTATAGACTATACTATAATATATAATATTGTATATTATGTGTTATGTATTATATAATATATACTATATACTATATATAGTGTATATATATACTTTATATGCTATATATAGTATGTATTATAGACTATATACTACAATATATAATATCGTATATTATGTGTTACAGAGACATACCATATTATTCGCATATAATACAGAATACTTAATATACTTAATACAAAGAGTAAGTATATAATTTATTTGATTTAGTTAATTACCACTTAATAAAAGCAATAATTAATATATTATCAATGTTATGTATATTGAGATATAATTGATATACTTAGTTATATTAATTCTATAATAGAAATAATACATAAAAATATAACAAATCACGCCCTGGCACACCAAAGATCAGTCTTGTCCCACCGTTGTTGTTGTTACCCTCTGTGCTGGCAGCCCTAAAGCAGGAGCTCAGAGCCCCCATGGAAGTGCTGGCTCCCTGCACCGACTCCACTTACTGCTCCTTGCAGAGTGACCTTGTTCTGCACAATAGCCATGGAGCCAACAGTTCCTGTTGGGAATGTGCAGCAGTCACAGAATTCCTACACCTTGGGAAGGTCTCAAAAGATGGGTTGAATTTCCTGTTCTTTGATTTTGTGCCCAAGCTGGGCAGTTTCTCTGTCAGGTGTCTCCTCCTGGTTCCTCCCCAGCCACAGGTGCTGTTTCATGGCTAAAGTGTAAGTTGAAACCCTGGCATTTTGAGGCCAAAGGCCCTGTCTGTGCTGTGTCTCAGAGCCAACGTGTCGTTTGCCAGCAGCTGTTTCGTGCTGCTCTGTTCTTTCCTGGGTTCCTTGGTCTTATTTGCAGAAACTCAGAACTCTTCCAAGGCACAGCAAGGGAGGGCCAAAGCACTTCAGAGCGTTGTGCAAGAGGGTGGGTATTTTATAGGAGGTATTTAAGTGAGCAAAAGAATTTGGGTGCAAGATTCCAGCTGGTGGTTCCTCAGAGGCTCAGCTTCTCCCTGTTACGTTGCTGTCACCTTTCTGGTGATGGGAACATAAAGGAAGATTCTGGAGGCAAAGTGCCAGAGCCGGAGCCCAGGCCATGAAAGCAGCACACCCTCCCCAGCCCAGGGAAGGGATTGGTGTAGGAACAGCACCGTGACTGTGAACTCCACCCCCCCTTCACCCACTCTGCTTTATTTTCTAATCTCTTCTTTGTGAAACAGGGCCTGGCCCAAATGCTGACAGAGCAAGGCTTGGGATTTGAGGGCTGACATCATACTTGCATCTAATCTTGGTTTTGCAAGGGAGGATTCCAGTTCTCCAGGGCTTGGGGATGCAGGAATCCAAATGGTTTGGGGTCTGGGAGGGGGAGAGGGGAGTGCTGGTGTTGCTCTTTTCCCGGGAGGTCTCCCGTGGTGTTCAGCAGACACACAGCTTGCTCCTGAGTCAGGGATGGGCTGCAGGGATCAGCTTCTGGAACAGTGGCCCTTCCCAGGGCCACGTGCTGTGTGGTGCAAGGAGCAGTGCCAGGTGCAGGGACTGTGCTGTGCCATATCCAGAGGGCTCAGTGACTCCAGGGAGCAGATTCCAGCCGTGCTGGTGGTCAGGAGTGTGTGTGACACTGCTGGCTCTGCTGTAGGACGGTCTCTTGTGACTGGGCTCCCACTTATGTACCTGCTGTAGGTTTCTGCCATAGAAGTGTTCAGTGCCTGTAGCTCTCATGGCCTCAGGATTGGGTTTTCCAGTGTTTTCATGCAGGATTTCTGGAGGTGTGTGTTTGTGATGCTTTGCATTTATTTAAAAGACAGTGGGACCTTTTATCTTTGGGCTCCCAGCCCGAGCAGAAGCTGCAGCTGCTGTCTCAGCCAGCTGCATTCCTTCACCTCTCAATGAGCACCAGGGGAGCCATCAGAGGGTGAAGGGGAAGAGGAAGTGAAATCCTTGGAATCTGAGCTCAGGAAAGAGGAGAGGGCAGGAAGGCCCTGTGAGAGCCTTGTGTCTGCAGGCACATAGTTCCTGTTAGTGGCTGTTGTGTTGTTTTCTCTGACCTTTTCCCTGAGGTTTGCAGTTCCTTTGGCAGTCCCCAGCCAGCTGGAGGGACAGCATGAGGCCACCCTGCCTTTCCCCTTTGATCCTGGCAGTCTCCTCACTGTCCATGCCAGCTCAGGTGTCCCTGTCCCTCTGTGGGACCCTCTTGTGCTGTCTCTGAGCAGGTTGAGCTCAGCCTAAGGGCACTGCACTGTGAGATGTTGTGCTGCCTGAGCTGGACACAGAGCGTGGCTGCTGCTAGAAATCCATCTGAATGTCAGCCCCCAGAAATCCAGAGGGGAATTTTCCCTCCCCAGCCACCTGATTTGCAAAAAATGTGTTTTGGCAGTTTGCAGAGCTGGTTGAGTCTTAAAGCAAAGGTTTCACAGGGGGCACCTGAAGGGAAAGCAAATTCTGATTCCACTGCTTTTGCTCCACAGCCCAGGGACAGCCATGCAGGAACAAATCAGGTCATGCACCCAAAGCTGAGGTGGAATATTAGAACAAGAATAGAGGACTGACAGTTCTGCACTTACAAATCCAGTTCCTCTTCAAGTAGCAGCTCAATTCCTCAGCAGTGAGAGGCCACAAAACGAATCTCTCAGACTGACTGGGAGTTCCTGTCCCTTGACAGCTTTCACCTTCCCTGACATGTGTGCAAGGAGTCTAAAGCAGCTGCTCAGGGGTGGGGCTGGAGATGATTTCTTTCCAGAATTAAAAATAGTATTCTGAAATAGACTTTGACTTGTGCAGGGTTTTGGTTGTTAATTTTGCTCAGACTGAAAACTAGGTCGGAATTTGTACACCCTGGAAGTCAAACCCTTCTGGATGTTTTAACAGTAACAGGGAACATGAAGTAGGTCATAGTTTTGGTTTCCTTTCTTAAACGACTGTAGCAGTTTGGGAGCAAAACTCTCTGATTTTCCAGCCAGGGAGTCTGTGTGTAATGGTCAGTCTGTTCTGAGCATCAGCAGCCACCGAATCTCAGTCTCTTCCCTGAACCTGGGGCTGGAACATGCGAGTTGTGTTTTGAGCTTTAATGGATTAAGTTGTCCTGGAGAGCTGTTGGGATCCTGCTGCTTTCATGCTGGAAGTCACACAGATCCAGAGCTATAATTAGGCTTGTCCTAAGAGCAAACAGGGTTGCTGCTGAAGGAAGTTTCAACTAGAGGACATCTCCAAAAGGAAGCGGCAGTGGCATCTCACAGAGGGGAAAAGTTGTCTCGCCCTCGGATCTGACAGGTTTCAGGAGGTGACACCTTCTGATAGAATACAGTCCAGCCCTGCTCAGTCAGTCTGAGTTTATCAGGAAGCTTTTCCTTCTCCCTAAGGCTGAACCTTCCAAAAATGGTTCATCTGCTTCCCATTAAGGAGCCCAGTGCCGGGCAGGAGCCCACGTGTGCTCAGCAACCATCCCCTCCCTCTGCAAGTATTCCTCTGCCAAGAAGAATTCTCTCCCAGTGCCCAAGAGGGAACTCAAAAGTTTGATGTGGTTGCAAGCAGGGGGTGATGGAGAGAGGGATCTTTGTGAGAACACATTGTTGTTGATGGAGCTTGGAAGGAAAACAAGATTCCAAGCGGGCTGAGTGTACCATCGGCCACAATAAGCTTCTTTGTGGTGTGATGGGTCCCTGCTATCAACTGCTCTGTCTTTTGGACTTGCAAAACATGTGAGAGGATCTTGTCCTCAAAGATCAGAGTGCATCCCAAAGATGGGGTGATTTTAGGAGGGCTTTGCTGTCCCTTAAGTAGGGATGGTCATGCCAAGGGTAAACTCACACCTCCTGTTTCTGGTTTGGGTTTGTAAGCACAGTGAGAGTTGTCTGAGCGACAGGGCAGAGCTGGGGTTCCTCCCACCTCCTGCAAATTGGCATTTGCCCCCTGTTTTCAGTGGGGGGAGCAGGATGTGCTTCTGCAGAACACCTTTGTTATTTCTAGTTATGCATCTTTGGGCTTTTTCCCCCTTCTACCTCCTCTGAAATTCAGGCTCTGTTGGAAAGGTAAAGAATGCCGTGAGTCTTTATTTACCATTATTTGCCCATTTCAAAAAAAGGCCATCTTAACAAGGCCTGAAATGTAGCTGCTGGAATAAATGCTGGAAAGACATTCATAGCTAGAAGGAATCTATTGCATCTGGTAGGAGAGGCAGGAAAGGGTGCCTGTCTTGAAGAATTACATGAGCATAAATAGACCTCTCTGAAAGAATCACCCTAAAAGGATGGTTATTTAATAAAAATCACAGAAGTGTTAACAAGAGAAGCTCAAGATAGATGATATGCTTGGGGAGGCATGTAGGCAGAGGAACAGAAGTGTAATAATTTTATTATTGTGTTTAGAAGAGGCTGGAGCATCCTGGGTTCAAACTCCTCTGCAGGCCTGGAGGATGTAGTTTGCATTTCTCCTGATGGTTTATAGCAGTGAAGGAATCTCCTGGGCTTGTTATTGCAAACCTTTGTGGAGGCCTGTGCTCAGCTTTAATTTCTTCTTCTGTGGTCTGAGCCTTTGCAGTCAAGGGATGTGAGCCAGAGGCACTTGAGCTGGCAAAAATCCCCCAAGCCCCAACCAACCTTTTTAAAGTAAGTAAATAGAATTCACTGTTATGTGGTCCCAAATGGTACCCTGTTTTTTCACCCTCTCTGGGTCCCTTCTCCTCACCATGCCAAATTCCAAAGGCAGAAGGGCAAACAGCAGGAGTAAAACTACCTTCTAAGGAGAGGCACCCTCTGAAGGAACAGGGTGAAGAGGCACAGGGGAGCCCTGTTTGCCCCCTTGCCAGGGAGAAGGGGGTTTGCCCTGGTAGTGGTGGCACTGCCTGGGAGAAGCACACTTTCTCCCTGCTGCTGAAGGAAAACAGGGAAGTTCAGCTGCCTGGAAAGCTCCTTCTTGAGTGAACTGTCTGAAGTTGGTGGGAGATGAGTAGGCATGTGCAGAAAGTGGCTTTGGGGGCCGTTCCTGTGAAGTGAGAGGGTTCCCAGGGGCTCTGCCACCAGCATCCTGCTGGTTTCAGTCAGACTCCACCTCAGTGATGGGGGGATCCACCTTTATTTTCGCTGCTGCAGCCAAGTCTTGTGTCTTGGAGGCTGTGGGGGAGGTGGCAGGGAACTGACCTAGTTTCAAGTGTCTCCATCTGCTCCAACGAGCTGCCCTTGGGAGCGAGCACGGAGGGCTCTGTTGCTGGGGCGGGGGGTGGGGGGGGTCCTTCCCGCTGGGATTGGGCTGTGCCAGGAGCAGGAGGGTGAGGGAAGGTTGGAAGGTGTGCTGTCCCCCTGGGCTGGGGCAGCCAGGCTGCTGGGGAGGGGCTGCCTGTCCCCCTGGGCATGGCCAGGGACACGTGTGCCCTCAGCCAGAGGTGAAATGCAGTTTGATGGGCTGGGTGAGGTGTTTGGGTTCTGTGCAACACAAACCACACGCTGTTGGTTGCCATTTCTCAACTGCTCCATCTTAGCCTCCTGTGACAGTGTGAGTGGCCCCAAAAGGTGTTGGTAGATGACCCAGAGTCAGTGTGTGTGTGTGTGGTGACAGATGTCAGGCCGAGCCCATTCCCCCTTGTCCTGACTTAAATAAGGCAGAAGAGCCTTCTGTCATCACACACACACTGAATTGGACTTTATTTAGCTGAGAGATGCCTGTGGCACCTTCAGGTGCAAATCCTTGGGCACTGGCTGTCAGGAGGAGCATATTTCATCAGGAGCTGGAGTGACAGGACAAGGGGGAATGGGTTCAAACTGACAGAGAGGAGGTTTACATTGGATATTGGGAAGAAATTCCTGGCTGGGAGGGTGGGCAGGCCCTGGCACAGGTAGGGCAGAGCAAGTGTGGCTGCCCCATCCCTGGAAGTGTCCAAGGCCAGGTTGGAGCAACCTGGGCTAGTGGAACGTGTCCCTGCCATGACAGGGGTTGGCACTGGATGGACTTTAAGGTCCTTTCAACCCAGGCCATTCCATGATTGTGTGATTTTTAAGTAATTGTAAGTGCAGTTTCTCCAAGGATCCACTGCATGTTTCGGTTCCCATCTGTGTGGTGACCAGGCAAGAGCTTTTGAATATGTGACGTTCCTGTCCCCGTCCCTGCAGCATCCTGAGTGCCCATCGGGTGGCCAGCAGCTTCCATGCCCGCTTCTCTGCCCTCTCCAGGACCTACGTGTACCGGCTGCTGCTGGGCTGTGCTCACCACTCCCAGGTTCCCGTGTTTGAGAAGGATCTGTGCTGGGCTCCTGCCGGAGGGTGAGTGTCTGCCAGGAAATATCCCTGGGGGAGGAAAATAGGAGGGGGAGGCTGATGGAGCTGGGATGGCTCAGCCTGGAGAAAAGGAGGCTCAGGGGGGACTTTCTGGCTCTGTACAACTCTCTGCCAGGAGGGGGGAGCTGGAAGGGGGTGTCGGGCTCTGCTCCCAGGGAACAGGGACAGGAGGGGAGGGAACGGCCTCAGGATGCGCCAGGGGAGGGTCAGGTTGGACATCAGGAGGAATTTCCTCATGGAAAGGGTGATGAGACATTGGAAGGGGCTGCCCAGGGAGGTTTGGAGTGCCCAGCCCTGGCGGTGCCCAAGGAGTGACTGGATGGGGCACTCAGAGCTCTGGGCTGGGGCACAGGGTGGGCTCCATGGGCTGGGAGGGCTTTTCCAACCTCAGGGATCCTGGGATTCTGGGAAAGTCTTGGCTTTTGGGGGAAGGTAGGAAGTGGGTGATTTTCCACATGTGAGACCTCCTTCCCTGGGGGTACTGACAGGGTTTGTGGTCACTGAGCCCTGGCACTCCCAGCTCCTTTTGGTGCCCTGTGGTTGTCCCCGTGCTGAGCACACTCAGCGCTGCTCAAACACTCCCTGGCCCTGGGAAACGTCCACCAGGGATTTTTGTGTCCCTCCCCATGGAAGGGACGAGCATTTCCTCAGCTGGCCCTCCCAGTTAGCCCAGCCAGCAGTGCCTGCAGGAGCAGGGCTCTGAGGAGATGCACAGTGGCACAAACGCGTCGCCCAGCAGATCTCAGAGTCTGAGGTGTGACTTCACAGGAGGGGAGAAATGAAGGCTGAGAATCCTTTCATTATTTATTTCCCCCGAGTCCTGTTTCTCTACATCTCCTCTCTCATTCCCTGAGTGTTTGAATAGTGAGAGCCAATGACTCCGAGCGACCCTACAAGAATAAATCAGGGTATCAAGCTCAGTATTCACTTGTGTTCTTGGAGCAAGCACCGAGTCATAACAAATCAGTGCTTGTATATGCAAGGGAAGAAAAACAAATTGGGTGCCACTAAAAAAAATAGAATCTTAGGGCATGATAAACAGGGGGGTGAGAAAAAAAAGCAAACAAACCCCAGAAGATGATTTGTTATTGTTCCTTTAGTTTATGTTGTACTGAAATAAATACATTGAAGAAACCCGGAGTTTTCTAAGCAGTGGAGAAAACCAGGTTTGGAGCCAGCTGTGGTAATTTCATCACCACCACTGTCGGATAACAGTTGTGGGTAATGGGGAAAAATGTAATTTCAGCCGTCCTAGGAGAGGGATGGAGATGACATTGCCCCAACATTAAACTGCTGACTTTCTGTTCTGTGGGCTGTGGAAGGGGAAAAATAAATATGAAATCACAGAATTAGATGTTGTGTGCCTTAATCACAGGCTTTGTGAAACAGCATTTAACCAAGTCCGGACACTGCAATTAATTTTCTCAAGTGGCAGCAGCACGTGAAGGAAAGACTGAGCATATCAGATTCCATATAGGAGTAAGTTTTTCCTCCTAAAGGTGGGATATTTGGGCTGCCAGGAGTGGAGAAGCTGCTGTGTGTGCACTCCTGAGCACAGCTGGGGTGTCAAACACTGAATGCACACTGAAGCTCTGTAGGGCCCTGAGCTGGCAATGGGGAGCCATCAGTGCTTTGGTGGGAGCAGGTTCTGGGAGTGCTGCTCATTTCCCTTCAACACAGTGGAAAAAATGGAACGATGCTGGAAAATATCATTTTGATTTTTTTTTTTTTTTAATTTGTTTTCTTCAGAAACATTTTGATTATGGCAAAACCTAAGCCAGGCTCATGTGTACTCACTCAGCCTTTTTTCTTGGGAGCAGTTTACAGAAATACAATAAAAATAAGCATCTGCTCAGCGAATACACCAGTCAATCTGCCCAAATTCCTTTGCTTGAGAGTATTTTGAACAGACCTTCAAGTGAAAAAATCTGAATGACACTTGAGATTCTGAGTTCTGCCCTTGGTCTTCCCTTATGCATCCCCACCCTGCTTTCATCTCTGCCCATTTGCTCCCTCATTCCATTTCTGTCGCTTCCTCATTTCATCTTCTGGCTCTTGCAAATTTAAGGTTTGGGAAACCATCGTGAGGTTAGATTTTTTTTTTTTTTTTTTTTTTTTTTTTTGTGTTATTATTTTTTTTTTAACCTGGCAGCATCTTTTTCAGTTTATAAGATCCAGATCCTGCAAAGCATTTTGGTCCCAGGATCCCAGAATATTCTGAGTTGGAAGGGACCCCCAAGGTTCTCTTGCCCTGAGCTGCCTCCACCAGTTTGGGTGGGGTTATTTCAGTGGAACTGTTCCAAGGAGCGCAGCTTGATGAAGGTTTGGGCAAAGGCTGTGCCTGCCAGCCCTTCAGGCCTGGGGCTTTGCATACCTTCAGACCTCAGGTCACTTGGCTCTGTGGTTTGTGGTTTGAGCCATTACAAGACAGACTCCATGAGAATGCCTTTCCACGGTGCTGCCGGGGGAAATCCGTGTGCCAGGCTCGAGCCCTTGATGGATTCAGTGCACTTTGAGCCCCTCTGACATGCTGGTCCTGCCTCCTTCTCCTTTCCCTTTGCTCTGTGTGTTGAATTGCAGCCCCCTGAACATCCCTGCCATGCAGGAGGCAGCGCAATTCCTGCTGGGAACCCACGACTTCAGCACCTTCCGCTCGCTCAACTCCGACACGCCTTTCCAGTCCCCGATCAGAACCATCTTCCAGGTGGACATCCAACCTTCTTCTGGCTTCCTGGCCCACCACTACGAGCACAGGTGAGAGCCCAGACACTCAGCCAAGGGTTTTTTCCAAGCTGTTTTTCCAGCCCTGTCTTGGGGAATGATCCCCTGCTTGCCTTGCCCTCGCATTCCTGTGCTGGGGCTCTGCTGAGTGACAGCTTGGAAAGGACGTTCCTTTCCCTCTCCTGCCCAGTGTCCTCAGGGAGAAAGATGAGCAGGAACTGAGGGCAGGGGAAACTGGTCCAGTTGTTTGTACGTGAAAGGCCGGGTGTTATAAACTGGTGGCTGGAATCTGGCACGGAGCAATTCCCGTGAGGTGCTTCCAGCACTTACTCTCATTTTGGTTGCTAAAAACCAGCTCTGCTGGGGGATTAGATTTTTTTTTTTTCCCCTCCCCTAGCTCTGCCTAAAGACTGGAAATAGTGGGGAAAACCCACCCAACACGTGGGTCAGTGCTGTAGTTATGCAGATCCACTCAGTTCCCACCAGTAACTCCTGCTGCCTTCCCAGGGGATGTGATGAAATCCAATATTCCTCAGTGATTACATAAGCAAGAGATAGTTGAGTATCAAGTTCTCTCAGGACCAGGTCTTGCAAGTATTGAAATGAAGTGGCTGAGTGTGTTCTCTCTCCAGCAGAAACTGAAGTTTTTTCCCAGAAAAATCATGGATATTAATCATCTGAACGTGACTTTTTGTTTTCCTGCTGGCTTCTCCCACTGTTGTGTTCCAGCTTGAAAGCAAACCTGGCTGTCGTCTGTCTCAAATTCTATTTTTGTGCCTTCTGATTAGGAAAAAACCTTTATTCTTTGGTAGTTTCCATTGGATTGAGTCCTTGTGAGCTGTAACAGCAAGTGCCACACTCCAAGCCTCACTGGGGCATTGCTGCCCTTTGCAAACAGCCCCCTGAGGTTCAATACATATTTTATGTCTTCAATTTTAATGTAAAACAGGGAAATTGCCGTTCTTTGCATAACTTGCTGCAGAAACCCGTCCCACACGAGGCCAAAAACAGCCCGTGAGGGAGAAAACAAAGCTAAAAACTGCATGGAAAGCATCAAAGCAGCTGCTGCTGGAATATTTTTGCTTTTGGTGACACATGCAGCCAAACTTGTGTTTTATTGTGAGCCATTTTTACAATGTGTCAATATTAATTCATTTAATGAATGTTTAGGCTGAAGGGGGTGGCTCTGAGGAGCGTTTAATTCTCTTAGAAACCTTTGTTAGTAATAACCACAACCAGGAGGTTTCTGATTTAGAGACAAAAGTTGTGGGGTTTGGGTCTTTGTGAGAGACTTGAGTGTTGTTGGGATTTTTTTTGTTGTTGTCTGTTTGTTCAGGGTGTTTTAATTACAGTTACTTTTAATCTGTAAAAACTCTCCCTGTGAGCACATTTACAGTCATGGAGCTCAGTGTGTGTTTGCCCATTTTCATCATCATCATCAGAATTTCTTCTCTGCAGTAGAAGAATGAACTGCTCCTGCAATGAAAGGGTTGGGATAGTAGTAAAGGCTTATAGAGACTTTTTTTAGCCTAATCTAAGGAGGTTTGTTTTCTGCTTCAGAGGGAGGAATCACAGAATGATAAACCACAGTCTCCAAGTCCTATAATGCAGCTTTTCTTCCTCATTCTTTCCTTCCTTTCTGAACTTACCCCAATCCCCTGAATTGGCCACTTGTCTGTCTAAAAGGCTGAGTGTTGAAATGGTTCCTCCCATGGAACTCAGTTGCTCAGCAGCACTGGCAGTGGAGTCGGTGTCCCATCCATACCAAATGCTTTGGAATGCTGGGGATGGATCAGAGCCTCAGCCCCTTCCACCCGGGGAGTGATGGCTCTGTCACCTGGCTTGGAGCACCACATGAATTATTCATGGCAAGGTGCTGGATTCTGCTGCCAAGTGGGAAAAGGCAGCTGGATTTTTTGGCTTGGTAAGCGAAATTTTCCATGAGATTGACATGGAAAACAAAGTTTCCCACTTAACTTGTTCTCCTTCAAAGCCTACAAGGTGTTTTTTCCTAAGTGTTTTGACCCTTCTTTTGTAGCTTAATGGATCTTGTCAAGACAAGAGAATCCAGGCTAGAGAGGGGGATGCAGTTTGATAATTGGAAATACTGTCTCTTGTGCTTTGCTGTGACGCTGAGTCGAGTCCTGAGCTGGCTGTGCATGGAGGGCAGGCTGTGTGGAAGTGGTGGGGGCACTGTCATTCCCTGACCCAAAGGGCAGGACCTGCCAACACACATACACCAGGGATGTCTAAAATCAGGAATTTATGTGGAAGTCTCGGAGAAAACAGGCTGTGGTGCTCCCTGCACTGTGCCAGTGTCTGGGGCTGGTGTCCCCTTGTGCCCACTGCCCTTTCCATGGTCACAGTGTCTCCTCCCCCAGGCCCTTTGTGGGTGCCCAGGTGTTGCCAGCACACCCAGCCTGTCCGTCACACCCTCCGGACAAACTCCTTGCAGCTGATTCGGGTCTCTCCCAGCCCTCTGAACCCAGTCCTGGGCTCATTGCAGGGGAGGAGAGGGGAGGGTTTACATGTGGATTAGGCAAGGTAAGCTTTGTCTCTTTTTTTGCTCCAAGATTGCTGTGGGGTAGAAGGAACACCTATAAACTGTTAGTGAGTTCATTTTTTTTATTGCTGTTTTATTATTTATTAAAATGACTTCTAGGCTTGCCTGGGAGTTTGGGGATGCAGGTCCTGAAGTGGAAACCTGCTCATTTTTGTGCTCTCCTGACGTGCCTGGTGTGTGATACCTGTATGTTTTTGTGTGTATCTAATGTGCAATCAGATTATTTTTTTTGATTTGTAGGAAGGAAATGTGCACACGGATTTTACCCTGCAGGAATGTTTCTGAGAGTGGGGTTGCACGTGGGAATTGGTGTCAGGGGTGGCACTGGAGCACCAGCAAAACCAGAAATGTGTTTGGAAAGCAGCTTGTAAAGGTTCAGCAGGTGCCAGTGAAGCGTTGGATTAGTTACTGCCATAAAACATTATGGAAAATGGGTTTCTGTATGAACAGATTTGGGGAGGGGAAGGGATGTCTTTTTGCACAGTGATCTCCATCCATCCATCCCCAAATATCCCCATCCCTGCCCTGCTCAATCCCTCTGGAGTGTTTCCTTGGCTGCCACTGTGTTCTCCTGCTCCAGCCACATTCCTGACTTCTCCTGACCTTTCCTGGGTGTCACAGTGGGCATTGCTGAGGGTTGAAATCCGTCCTGCAATTCCTGGAACCAGGAGCACGTGATTCCCTCAAGGCACCTTCCAGAGGAGAGGTGGATTCTTTGCCGTGGCTGGTGGTTTCTCCCTTTCTCCAGGGAATACCAGGCTGAATCCCTGGGGGCAGCAGTGCCTTGGCTGCTGCTCAGCTGCACCTTGGTTTGTGTTGCCGTTTCCCCTTTGTTTGAGTGGTTACACTTGAGGGTAAGGCGGCAGGAAGGGCATAAAATAAACCCAGGATCATTCCAAGCAGGTGGGAATTGTTTCACCCCGGGAAACACCTACACCTGAGCAGCAAAGGAGCAGCCTGGGCTTCCAGACTGGGGCACTGCAGCTTGTTGACTGTCCTTACATTCACTTGGGACTTTCCTTCTTTGTGGGTGAAAGAACCATTGGAAATGTGATTTATTTTTTTTTTAAATGCCTTTTTTTTTTGCTTTCTTTAGGGATCTGGAGTTCTGGGAGGTGAAGGTCAGGGGCAGATCGTTTGTTTACCGACAGGTACGTTTGGGGCCATGTCCAGCACACACTTCGAGGACCAAAGTGTCGCTGCCTCTAAATATTGATGATTTTGGCAATGCTGCATCCCTGTGGAGCTGCTGTTCCAGCTGGGTGACACACACAGGGACCTGGGCCATCAGGGAGAGGGGAAGGGTCTGTGTTGTTTGATCCATCAGAACCAGAATCTCCTAAGTTTGTGTCTAAAATGAACGTCCAACCTCCCAAAGTCGTGTGGGAGGATGGAAAAGTTTGTTTTCCACAGTCCTTGTCCTTGCAGCGGGGTGGTAAAAGCCAGCAGACACGTGTTCCTGCCCTGCTGCATGGCGCCGGGCCCGGCAAAGGCTGCCTGGAATTCTATTTCCTGCCTTTGGAGCGTGAAGTGCTTCTCAGTGGGAAGGCCTGGAAGCTCTGCAGCCCACCTGCAGGATCCCTGCCCCTGCCACGGGGGTCTCCTCGGGGTTTTCTGTGAAATAACTCCACTGAGAGGTGCTGTTATCCTCGGGGAGACTCTCCCTTCCCAAATTAAGGGATCACCTCCTTAGGGAAGAGCTGCTCTCAGTCTGCCTCTCCTGGCCTTGGTCACACTCTGGAGGCAGAACAGGCAGGAGAGGGCTTGTTTTTTTGGAGGAGAAGGGGGTGTTTTGTGGCAACAGCAAGCAGCTATTTTTTACCCTGTTTTGACGAAGCCAGTTTGGTTTTCATCCTGTGCCAAGCAGTGCTCTGTGAGCTCTGGCAGTGGGTGTCTGCATGGGAGCAAGGGAAGAACAGCAATGTGCTTGGGAAGGGCTGGGTGAGCAGCAGGGATTTGCTCCATCAGGTGCTCCAGGAGAAAATGCTGGGAAGCATTTAGTGCATTAAAAGGGAAGTTCTACTCAGTGACACTTTTACAGAGGGATCTGTTAGTCCTGACACTGAGCTCAGCTCAAGCCTCTCCCAGCAAGGTCACAGTGAGGCAGGAATGGGCTGTCCCCCCGAACCTGAACACTTCAGGTGTGCCCAAGGTCACTTTGGATGGAGCCCTGAGCAACCTCATGCAGGGAGTGCCATCCCAGCTGGGTGATCTTTAAGGTCCCTTCCAACCCAAACCAGGTTATGGTTCTATCTGAGCATCTCCTGCCCTCCATCATACAGAGGAGACCAGACTTAGCTGAACCTCTGGTCTCATGTAGGGTTTATGCGCCTTGAAATCTGGGTGGTTTCATTATAAAAAAGGGTTAAACCACCCCAAAACCTGCATACCTGTATTTTTTTTTGGCCGACTACTCTGCAGAAGGGGGGAGACACCAAGGGATGTGCACCATTAGTGTGGTTCTTTCCTAGCTCATGCTGAGTGTGGGGACAGCCAAGCTGAAGTCATGGCATGTGATGACCTCTAGTGAGGGTGGATAAAATAACAGAGGTGGAGGAGCTGGTGCTGCCCTGCCCTGTGCCAGCTGTTTGAAGGCAGGCTTTGGGCACTCCACAGGGCACTTCAGGATCAGAGCACAGAGGAGAGGCAGCGCTTGCCTTTGGATAAACATATCTTGGCTTGTTGGACCTTTCTGCTTCCCAGGGATAAACGTGGCCTGAGCGGGTTCTGGTTTGTTCTGTGCTAAATGTCAGGGGGGGCAGAAACTCAGGGCAGTGATTCCTTGCAGCACCACAGTGAAGTCTGGGGAGAGCTTGGAAAGGTCACGAATGGGATGTTTATTTAGTCCAAGTGACTGATGTGTGTGGCCACCACACAGGGAGGAGCAGAGATGGAGGAGCAGCATTTGGTGTGCAGGTGGCATTGGCAGCTCCAAGTCCTGGCTTTCTGGGCTCCCAGGGATACAGGAGGAATTCTTCCAGCCAGGAGGATGCTGGGGTGGGAGAGCTGTTTGTGCAGGAGGTGAACACTGAGGTGTGAATTGTGTGCCAGCCCACCAGGCCTGGAGTTGCTGGGTGTGGAGGGAGGGAAGGGAAGCTGTGACATGTAGAGGTGTTTGGAATACCAGTTTGCTGGGGGGATGTCCTACTTCAGGGGTGGGGGTTTTCTCCCCTCTTTTTTGGCCTTCTGAGTGAGAAACAAATCCCTCCACAGTCCCCCACCAGCAAAGTTTTGCTTGTGTGTTGGAACCTGTGAGCTCAGCTCCCCATGTGAGCTTCCTGCCACAGGCTGTGTGGGGGCTGCTGTTGTTTCTGGAACTGAAAGCACCCCCTGCTCAGCTCCCCTCCCACGTGTGGGGGGAGCCAGCCCTGCTCCAAGGCAGTGCTGCTGGAGATCACTGTGTTACAGGCCTTGTGCATGCCTTTGGTTGTAGGGAAGGAACACTGAAAGGAAATGGGGTGATTTTGTTGGGTCTTTTCCCTTCCCTTGGGCACTAAGATGCCACTGCACGTTGGAGACAGGCTGAGCATGTCACCACCCCAGGCAGCCCCTGCAATCCCTGCTGGAATGGGGAGGAACAGCTTTTCTTGCAGGTTTTGGGGTGACTGTGGCTGCTGGGGCGAGCTCAGGGACTAAGGGGTGATGCTCTGTCTGAAGAATAAAGTGAGCACTGGAAGTGCCCCCTGGAGGGTTGGGATGCCAAAGGCACACAGGGGGCAGCCAGGGCTTATTAGGAGAAGGTCCTTCCCCCCGAGGGTGGTGGGCACTGGAAGAGGCTCCCCAAGGCTGCCAGAGCTCCAGGAGGGTTTGGCCAACACTCTGAGGGACAGGGTGGGATTGTTGGGGTGTCTGTGCAGGGCCAGAGCTGGACTCGGATCCTTGTGGGTCCTTTCCAGCTCAGGATATTCCATGATTCTGTGAACCCTGATGGGCGACTCTGGGCTGTCACTTTGGGTGCTTCAGTGGCACCTAAAACAAGGCTCAAGACATCCTTGGCAGGACTCTGGGTAGGACTTTCTAATCTCCTTTTAAGCTTTGCCAAGGCAGCTCCTAAACCGTGGTCTCTGTTCTTTCCAGGTCAGAAGGATGGTTGGGGCTCTGGTTGCAGTTGGCCAGGGGAAGTTGGCACCTCATGACATAAAAGAGTTGCTGGAGGTGAGAGATCCGATGGCTTTCCCACCAAATGCCATGGCCCCTCCCTCGGGGCTCTTCCTGAAATCCGTGGAGTACGACAAGGCAGGTGGGTGGATGCTGGGAATGGCTTTGGGGCTGGGGGAACAGTGACCCCCCCCGGCCTGCGGCTCATGTTGACACCCCCAGGGTGCTGTGGGTTGGAAGGGACCCCAAAGATCATCTCGTAAAGCTCACAGTGAGTGTCACACACAGAGGTGTTCACAGCAGTTGATATGGAAAAATGGTATATTTTTCCTGTGCAGATTTTCCCCTCTTACTTTCAGGTTAGTAAGAGACAAGTTCTGTTGGCAGTGACTTGGAACGATACTTTAAATTGTCACAAATTCTTGTTCTGTCCCAGACCATGGATAAAGAGCCAATCTTCTGTAGAGCCAGTGCAGTTGACTCACTTTTCCCTTGGTATTTACAGAGGATTGCAGAGGCTGGAGGGCACAGCAGAGCATCCTTTTTTGGTGGCTTTTAATTGAACAGCATCTGGAGGTGGTCAAGGCCAGGTTGAACAGGGCTCTGAGCAACCTGCTCTGGTGGGAGGTGTCTCTGCCCATGGCAGGGGGTTGGAATGAGATGATCTTTGAGGTCTTTTCCAACCCAAACCATTCCATGATTCTTTGAGAAACTATTGGATTTTTTCTTAGCTTAAAAAAAGGAGCGGGGCAGGATTTGCAGAAATAGCAAATGGATGTCATGGGAGTGTGAAATCCCTGCCAGGGAGAGCAGGTATTTGAACTCTGAGGATTGAGCTGCCTGTGATTAATCCAGTGCCCATGAAATGTGGATTCAAAGGACTTTGACCACACTCAAACCTTCCCCGGGCTCAGCAGATCCCAGCCCTCACACAGGTGGGCTTAAGAACTCCAGTAAGGAAAGGGAAGCAACAAAGAGCTGTGGAATGAGCTCTGAGCCCTGAAAAGGCAGCTGCTGGTTTTGTCCCTGTCCTTCCCTCCCAGAGCTGCCTGTGGGGGAGGGAGCCCAGGGGGAAGTGAAGCCCCCAAATCTGAAGTGCTTTCAGGTGGTTTCAGGGCCATCTTTTTGCTTAAGTCAATGTTTTCTTTCTTCTCTCCCCCCTCAGATTTGGACACGACAATTGGCCCTGAAGAATAGGAGCTCTGTGGGGTGAGCTGTGCCTGAAAGGGCTGTTGTGCCTGTGGGATGGAGCTTGGCCAAGTGGCACAGACCTGTCTCAATAAAACCCATTGACTGTGGCTGGAGGCATCTTCCTCTCCTTTGTTCTTGCCCTCAGAGACTGCCAAGGGAAGAGGAAGAAGAAGCCCTTGCTGCCCTCAGATAACACTCAGCTGCCCTTCTCTGGGATTCTGGTGCCTGTCTCATGAGGAGGAAGGAGTGTTTTGGTGGTGGGGTGGTTTTTTTTCCCCTTCTGTGGTGTGTGTGGGAGGAAGGCAGGCTGAGAGCAGAGCTGCATTTAGCATTTCCTCTCCTCTCCAGCCCTGCCTTTGTACAGCACAGTGCCTGAGGAGTGATTTATAGAGCCAGCCTTTGAAAGTGCTGCTGTTTCCTCTCCCCATCACCACTCACTGCTCTGCTGAGCTGCAGCAGCCTTTGCTTTATCCTGTCCCCCGGTTCAAAGCCACTTCTGTTGGTTGCACTTGGGATGTGGCATAGACAAACCAAAGTTCCTTAGAGGTCACTTTAAACTGTTTTAGTGGTCCCAGCACAGGATCAGCTACTTGAGTGAGTGAGAATGAGCATGAACCAGCCCTTTGGGGTTGCTCTGAGGTGTCTCGTGCTGCTGCTGGCTCTGCTGTGCTGCTTGTCACCTCTTTGCTCTTCTGTTGGGTCCTGCAGGGTGTGCTCAGTCTCTCAGATCCCAGAGCAGAAAGCTCGTATTTTGATTTTCTTTCTTTTTTTTAACCTCTCTAATCTCAGGTTTTCCTGCTTGCCTGGGCAGTAAAACGCACCTTGGGTAACTTGTGGGGGGTTTTCCTCATGAATGGCACCAGAAGCTCTGTCTGTTTGGGTTATAAAGTGACTGTTCCAGTGGCAGGTTCCAGGGAAGATGAAAATATTGACTTGTGGAGTTCACAGAACAAACAGTACCCGAGTTAAACAGTCCTGCAGTGGAAACAACGAGCAGCTGAGATGCCTGGAACCCAAATAACCATCTCCTCATTGTCTGTGAGAGAAGAATTGCAGGACAGAGGGGTTGGCAGAGCACAAAGCCCACCTGAGGACTGTGGATTTTCCCCGAGGGAGGCAGGGGGGGAGCAGTTCTTGACCTCTCTGGAAGAGCCACCCTTTGGCAACAGGGATCCAGTGTGGGATCCTCATACAGAGCACAAGGACTGTCCAGTTCTGGGTGTCCTCTCCTGGGAAGTGATGCATCCCTTCCCCACTCTGCCCCAGGTGCCAGTTTTGCCAGAGACCTGCTTTTGGCAGCAGGGGAAGGAAAGGTGAGACACTTCTGGCTGCCCTCTCCCTTCCCAGGGAGCTCTTTATTCCCTCAGGGACTAATTCCCAGAGTCTCCTTGGGACTGTCCCATGGAGGAGGAGAGCTGATGTTGCTGTGTTGCTCTTGTGGTACCTGTTTGTGCTTCCTGGCTGGCCCAGGGCGGGGCTGTGGGGATGCTGAGCAGGCTGAAGTGATTTTCCAGCACCAGCAGTGGGGTTTGTCCAGCTCTGCCAGACTTTGCCATGCTTTTGGCCAGGGGTTTTCCTGAAAGGTGCTGGCAGCATTCCTTTGCTCTTCCTCCCTTTGAGGAGGAGTGAGGGTGCAGCTCCAGGCCCATTTTGGAGCAGCGGTACCTGATTCCAGAGGGGCAGGGATGGGAGGGGGGAGGCCTGGAGGGGCTCAGGGTGGCTTTGGGGGGAGCTTTGTGCCTGGTTGGCTGCATGGAGAGAACTAAAGCACCCCCTCGTGCTCTCCCCAGGTGTGGGGGAGCCTCCACTGGCAGGGCAAGGGCTCTGCAGTGGATCTCAGTGACTTGGCTTCCTGTGGTTTCTCTCTGCAGAGCAACGTGACAGAACTCAGCACTCGGGTGTCAGACTCCCCCCAGAGGAGCTGAGCAGGGCCCTGCTGGCTGGGAGGGCTCTGGAGGGGCCACTGCCCTGCCCTGCAGCCTTTGCACGAGGAGCTGCTCTGAGCTCGGGTAAGTTCAATCTCTAACTAAACTTACTCTGAGTCTTTATAGGGCATAAAAATACCCAACACTGACACTGTCTGAGTGTTAATCAGGCCAAATGCTGCTGCAGGCTCGGCTATCACCCCTTTCTACCACCCCAGTGCAACAATACCTGCCCTTGAGGTTTCTGCAGGTGTTTCCCCAGCTCTGGTTGCAGTAAAACCCTCGTCACCAAAGGCAGTGGCTGAGCAGCCCAGGGGCAGCTGCCCAGGCAGAGGTTCAGGAGTAAATCAACTGGCAAACTCTGCACTTGGGACAAAGAACTACTGAGAGGGGTTTGGCTTTGCTTTGCACATCCCAAAGCAGCACTTAAATAATTTAAAGACACTGAATTAAAGGAGATGCTCTTTTAGCATCACAAAATGTGCCATCAGTAGAGAATTTCTTTACAGGCTTCTAGTCCAAATAGTTTTTATATCCATCTTTAATACTTATTATCAGGGTTATTTTAGCATTCTTTTCCTTTCTATATTGCTGCATTACTGGTTCTTTTCTGTTGATTCATTGTGGGCATCCCATACAGGGGGAGATTTTTTTATCTGTCTGATTGTTTGACAGTGTTGCTTTAAAACCAGGAAAACCTCTCAGTTGACCAAAGACTCAGCTTTGTATTTATACGGAAACATTTCTAATAATTTCATTCATGCAAAATCCAGTGGGAAATTGTTTGTATGCTTTTATTTGTTTGTAAAACAAACAACTTTGTACGGAAACAGAGGTGCGGTAGTGCTTTTTATCTGGCTGGAAGAAATAACAGCCCAAAAAAACCCCACCTGAACACAAAACAAACTAAACAATTGTGGGGGAAGCAAAATTGAATGTGAGGTTTGATCAGACTCCATACTTTTAAAGTAGTTTTGTAAATAAGGAAATCTGTCCACTCTCAGAATGTCAGGTGTAAAATGGGATCCTGTTTCAGCTGGGGAGGGATTTGGGGGATTTGTCTGGTGAGAAGCAGGAGCTCCTTGGGCTCCTGTAAGGATTTTCCAGGCTCCCTGTAATGGTTTGACCCCTCCCAGCTGCAGCCCTGCACTTTGAACCTACAGAAGGTGGGTGTTTCGTGGCTCTTGCTTTGCCAAACTCTGAGATAAAGGTCATTTCCAGTCCTAAAGCTGTGGCTCAGCCACGCCTGGTTTGGTATGAATTTTCCTCTGTGTTTACAAACCCTTTGCTATGAGGTGCAAGGCCTGTGGAAGCAGATCCAAGTTTTCGCCTGCTTAAAGTTGAAACCACTTTTTTTTTTTTCCCCCCTTTCTTGTGTTCCACTTATCTCAGGTGGTTTTGACTTAGTGAGAAAACAACTGTGGGGAGGAAGTGTGAATTCAGAGTTTCCTTTGGAAAGTACCCAACAGCCTCTGTAGTTCTGTGCTTTCAGTGCCTCAGCTTTGGGATCGTGGTGCTCGTTGTGGCTGAGTTTAATTCCTCCAGATTAAGTTATTCTTTAGTGCCTGTTTAGGTGTCTGTGTTTGGTTTGCTTGGATTTGTTTGCTGTTGGATGGCAGCTGCACTGCTGGAGCGCAGTTTGTTGCCTCAGTGGCACCAGTGACCTGGGGAGGGGTCCTGCTTGTGCAGTGCCTCTTTCCCATGGCTCAAACACAAACCAGTCCCAGGGGGTTCCTTTTCTGCTTGCAGAGTTGGTTTGGGGTGCTGGGAATTCACCAACAGCTACAAGGGGCCTTCTCCCATGTACATGAACATCAGCTGCCTCTTATTGTCACCTTGGGATGCCTTTACTGCCAGTAAATACTGTTTACTCTATGAACTCAAATGCTTGTGTTTAAAATTACTCATTTTTTCCCTTGTTAGTGGCAGTGCTTTCCATCTGAACACCCCCAGGACCACACCAGGCTTGTAGCTCTCACCCACTGAGATGAACTAAAACTCCAGAACCTCCCGAGGTAAGGGATGGCTTAAGACTGTGTTGGGTGTCCTCCTCTCCAGCAGAAAGCATGGCAGGTGTGCCCTGGGCTGAGGGAGCCTCCAATGGGACCATTGCCAGTGGCAGCTCAGAGCTCTGGTTGGAAGCGGACTTCCAGTATTCCTTGTTCCCCGTCACCTACAGCGTTGTCTTCGTGCTGGGGCTGGTGGGAAACGCCCTGGCTCTGTACCTGCTGTCCTGCAGGGTGAAGCACATGTCCCATTCCTACGTTTTCATGATTAACCTGGCCCTGGTGGACACCCTCTTTGTTTGTGTGCTGCCTTTTAAAATCCATTACCACCTGAACCTGAACAACTGGATCTTCGGGGACGTGGCCTGCAGGGTCACTGGCACTCTGTTCTACATCAACATCTACCTCAGCATCGCCTTCTTCACCTGCATCTGTGTGGATCGCTACGTGGCAGTGCTGCACCCCTTCACCTACATCCACATCAGGGCCACCCACTGCGTGCTGGTGGCCACAGCCCTCTGGGGGGTGGCTCTCGCTGTCGCCGTGCCCCTTGTGCTCGGGGGTCCCCTGCACAACGAGGGTGCGAGGAACACCACAGCCTGCTTTGAGAGCTTCCCCAGGAGCAGCTGGAGCCAGCGCCTGGCCCCCTACAATGTCCTGGCCCTGCTTTTTGGGTTCGTGGTCCCGTTTTCCCTCATCCTCGTGGCGTACCCGCTCGTGGCCAGGAGGATCTCCCGCATCAAGCGCAGCGTCTCCAGGAGGAAGGCCCTGAGCACCATCTACATCATCCTGGGCATCTGTGCTCTGTGCTTCCTGCCCTACCACCTCACCCACCTGCTGCACTTCCTCATGAGGCTCCAGGTCATCCAGGACGAGTCCTTCCCCAGCCGCATCTACAAGGTGAGGAGGGTCACCTTGGCCCTGGTGAGCCTCAACTGCTGCCTCAACCCGCTCCTCTACTACCACACCTCCTCCAGCAAGCGATGGCACTGCAACTTCAGGCTCAGATTCAGGTCTAAGAAGGTGTTCACCATCTGTGACCAGAATTTTGGGAAGCCCTCCTGTGATTATAACCTACAGCAGAGTCATGGAAGCAAAAGCCACAGGGATGGAATCAACTGGTCTCCTCCAAGTAAGTAGAGTGTTGATCTTTCCAGCTGGTCCTTTAGAAGCAAAGCTGTAAAACCTACTGTTTTCTCATGTGGTGGCTGTTAAACCATTGTGGGGGAAGTGCCCACCAGCTGTGGATTTTGATCAGCCACCTGGGATGCTCCCTGGGGGAGCTGCAGCCTCAGCCAGGCCTTCCCAGCAGTGCTGGAACCTGCTGTGCTCCTGGACAGGGACGTTTTGGGCTTGTTGTGTTTGACTTTGGGGCTGGTAAGAACACAGGGCTCTGCTCTGGGAAGCAGCACAGCCCAGGAAAGGGGCGCGTGGAGGGAATCAGTCTCATTGATAGGGGTGGGTTTGGGCAGCCCTGCTTGGTTTTGCCTTGTTTTGGAGGGGTCTGGTGTGTTCTCCCCGGGCTCACAGGCTGCTGCCCACATTCCACAGCCAAAGAGGGGCTTCTCATCCTTAGCTGGCTTTCTGAGTATTCCAGGACAGGGTTTCCAGCACTGTGGATTCAGACTGGACATGGATTAATGCAAGTTCAGAAGGGAACAGATCCCAGTATTTATCAGTCAGTGGTAAACAAGCTCCTCTCTCCACATGCTGATGGAGGGAAGTTCCAGGGGGAGCTGGCACAGCTCTTTACACTGTGCAGGCCTCTCCAACTGTCAAAGCTCTCTCTTTCTCAGTCCCATCTTGTGATACAAACACAGTATCTGACCTTTTTCACCCCTTTTCTTGTGTTAACAGAACCGCGTGGCTTCTGAGAACTGCTGAGTTTTTCCACCCTGTGAAATGTGAGAGACTGGAGAGAATTTTTCATTTGTGGGCCATCAGAGGCACCAGAAAACCACAGGCCTGGCTGACAAACCTGCGTGAGACCAGATTTACTTGAGAGGATGAGGGTTTTTGGTGTACCGTGCACAGAGTGCTCTGCTCCTTCCCCTGCCACTCCAAACCCTGTGTGCTCCTGCCTGGGGGCACAGCACTGTGAGCAGGTGGGACAGTCCAGGGGGGTGGGGGCAATGTGCTAATCACTGTTTTCATCTCCAAATGCAGCTTAATGTGTATTGGTGAGAAAAATCTGCTCAACCTTTTTTAAAATCTGGAAAATGATGATTCCTTCCTGTATTCCTTGTGTGGGCTTGGTGAGCCAAGTGCAAACTGTGGCACAGGCTCAGAGGGAGCATTAGCACAAATTAATCCTTTACCTTTCATGAGAGATTGCTATTTTTATCCCATTTATAGACTATGGAAAATCCTCCCAGCACTGGAGGGGGACTGTTCTTATTATATAACTAAGCACAATCTTTATGCTCTGGATAAAGGAAGAAAAGTGTTATTAGAGACTCCAAGCAGGAATACAGCTTTCCTGGAGGCTTGTCAGCTGTCCCTGAGGGAAGGAGGGGAATGAAATAAGTTTTGCTGCTTGGTAATCAGCATATTTAGGGCTTTATTCTTTTACCTCCGCTATGCTTTGCATTTTAATTGTTTCAGTCAACACTGCTGAGATTTTTAAGGGCAGTGAGCTGTGGGAGGGAAGAACATGGACTAACTTTTCCTTTAGTGGGTAAGCACAACTCAAAGCTTGTTCCTCAGGACTGTTTAAAAACAGGCTGAACCAACTCCCTGTCCTCCAAGAGGGAAGATCACGGTGCTGGTCACAGGTAGGCACTGTCACTGCAGTAACTGGACAAACACAGTAATTCTTTAATGAAAACAAACCAGAAAAACCAACATTGACCATGTAAACAAAATAAAATCTAGCTCTGTGTACCCCCCTGGGCTCTGCTCTGCTCTCAGGCTGTGCTCTGGGGCAGGCCTTTCTTCAGGAGGGATGTGAGATAACTGCCCAGCTCTTCATCCTGGAGGGGAGAAAGAGAAATGGGATCAAAGCCAAATCTTCTACTTGACAGGCTCCTGGGGGGCAGTAAATTCAAGTCTGATACCCAGAAATAGACTGAAATAATTTCTGGACCCTGCAAGATCTAATGTTAGCTGTATTCAAAAATGGAAACAGATCCACAAATGCATTTCCGGGTGTTCTTTAAAAATACTGATGTAAAACTCCATTTTTCCAAGGAGGTGGCTGGACCTGAGGGGTCTCTTTTGAGGAAAATCACCATTTTTCTTAAAAGCAAGGAATAAAGAAGCATTGACTGTGATGCTTTTGCCCTCAAAAGGCATTTTCTTTCCTAAAAAGAGAGGATTTAAAAATATAGCCATAGAAAGGGTGTTTTTGAAAGGAAGAAAACATAATGAATAATAAAATAGTGGTAAGATTAGACATAGTTTTACACCTCAGAAATACAATATAAAATGCCTCCATGCTCTGCATGGCAGCAGAGCTACAGCTCAGTGTGCTCAAAACACAGATAGAATTGTAATTAACTGTAATTAAGTGTAATGACTTCCTGCTCAGTTGCCTCTAGTTTGGTGGTGCCACCGAGCTCCTGTAAAACCATTTGTACTAAACCCAAAATGATCAAGAAAATGGCACAACTCACCTGATCTTCCAGTCAGAAAGCCAGAGTGAGGAAGGCTCACCCCTGAGAGCCCCCCCCCAGTCCAGGCAGGTTTGGACTGAAAAGGGCACAAAGTCCTTGAGTTTTCCTACCTGGTAAGTCCAGGACACGAGCAGGACTTTGGTTCCCTGATCCTCTGAGTGGGCTGTGGCCTGGATAAGGATGGACTCCACAGTTATAGAGCCATCAGGGAGGTGCTGCACAGAATAATCCTTCAGGACCCTGGTAAGAGAGGAGAAAGGTGAGTTCTTTGGGATGGACATGCACACAGCTGGAGGGTGGGGCACCCCTGCATCTTTATCCCAAACCCCAGACTGCTGTTACTCCTTTTCACCGTGAGCCAGCATCTACTCTCCTACTTCCCAAGGAAGGGAGAACAGGGCTGATCCATAGCTTGCTGATTCTGGTGCTTCTATTAATCACGTGGGATTAATTATTTCTGGCCTTCATGATAGTTCTACCTCCAGTCTGGGCCCTGTTCATCAGAGCCAAGCACCCCTCCTGGGACCCACAGCTGCCCCCAGGTTCTGCTGTTGCCAGCTTGAAGGAGGGGGTACCTGTACTACACCTGCATTAGGAATGATAAGCTCAAGCCATCCCGGGGAGGGGGGCGGGGAAGAAAACCCCTGAGGTAAGAACATCCTCACCCCTTGAGGTGGTTGTAGACCCGAAGCACTGTCTCGTGCTCCTTGCGCGGGTCCTGGATGTGGACGCGGCAGGTGAAGCGCAGCTGATGCTCCGCCAGGCCCAGCTCCTTCAGGGCCTGCTCGGGGGAAACCAGCCTGAAGCTCTGAAGAGAGAAAGGACAAAGCCAGTAAAATGCAATTCTTTGAGCTCCCTGGAGTTTGTATTCCTCCTCTGGGGGCAGCTGCTCACAGGTGTGCTCAGCTCTGCAGCAGGTAAGGCCATTCCTTTTCCCTCACTGCTGTGAGAACAGTAAGGGATGGAAAGCAGGGGTAAAATGTCCACCTAATAATCATACCAGCCCTTTATTTAACAAAATTAAATTACCCTCTTTATCAGGGGAATGATGTTTGAATACAGACAGGAGGTTGCAGACTAAGAACTCTGCCCCTGGCACCTTCTTGGTAAGGAACCAGAACTGCTTATCTTGATTTTGGTTCTTCAGGCACCCAGACCTTGTGTGTGAACAACACCACACTCAGAGGACACCAGACAAGCACAAGAGGATCGGTACTCACGTTATCCTTCATGAGTAACGTGCCATGCATGAGCTTTGGCTTCTTGGCATCTGGTACAGGACCTAAACCACAGCCAGGGGAAGAAAAGATAACCTAGTTAATGAGGTGCTGAATTTTCCCACAAAATAGATGTTCTAGGACTTAACAGATGGATCTCTGAGGCCCTGCTGAGGTTCAGACACTAAATGTTTCACCTTTCTTCTGCTGCGCATTATCAAAACTACTGGCACAAAAGAAACCATGTTTGGGGTTACAGCACAGAACAACTTCCTCTCTTCCCAGAGCACATCTTGAGTTAAGAGGGTTTAATTCATTTTTTGAACTGAGCTTATAAAAATAGTTCCAGTTTCCCCAAACCTAGCTGGCAAGAGCCCCCAGGAGTTTTGTTACCAGAATGAAGGAGCAAGAAGTGGCAAACAAGGCAGTGCGTGTGCATTTGTTTGCAAACATTACTGAACACACAGTTGTGGCCTTCCACCTTCTGCCAGCATTGGAAGAGGGAATGTGTGCTTGGAAGAGTCACCTGTTGCTGCTTCTCTCTTGAGGAGGCCCAGGGAGATGTCCACAGGGATGCTGGGGTTGGTGAAGATGGTGGTGGTCTCTCCATTGGCAGGCATGTAACAGTTGACATCTGCAGAGGGAACAGCCCCTGTCAGGAACGTGGCACTACAACAAAACAACTTCTATTTCAAGTCCAAAGGGTCATTACAATTAACTGGGCTTAATTAACATGCTAATTGAGATGTTACAGACACCAGTTTTTGAGGGAAGCTGTAAATTCCATCAGCCCTAATGCTGCTGAGGGCCAGATGATCAAACCTGTGACCCTAGCTGCTGTGCTGCCATTCCCCTCTTGCTGCCAGCACACAGGGATACGTACGGAATTCCTGTTCTATTTTCTGCTTCAGGAACTCCATTTTCTTGGCTTCCCCATGGACCAGGAGCACATTCCGTGGCTCAGCCTGGCGAATCAGCTGCATTATCCCCTTGGCATCTGCGTGGGCACTGAAGGACATGTACTCCACCTGCATCTTCACTTCCAGCTGCAGAGGGGCAGAGAGCAGGATTTGGGAACTGGGAATTGCTTTGGCTCACTACAGCTTGTGTACACACACAGACAGGCCCAGACTCCTCTCTAGTTACTTTACAGGAGGAAGGAGAACACCTAAATTGCCTTAAAGAAAAGCTTTCCATAACATAGAGGCTCAAATTCCCAATTTCAGAGAATACTTGTCACACACTTGCCAAAACAAATCAATACTTGAGTGGAGCTGGCATCATTTTATTATCCACATTTACTTAAAAATGTATCATTTTAACCAATACCACTAATGTAAAAGTGTCACTATTTCACTTTGTTACTAAACATTACAAATGTACCCCAAAAATTACACGGCAGAAGAAAACACAATTGCCAACGTAAAGGATTAAAATACACAAGTCCAGCTCCAAAGAAAAGGTTCCTTTGAGGCACTTGCAGGGTTGGATGCAGCATAATCCCATTCCCAGGATCTGGTGTGTAACTCCCACCTAAAGTTTTGAAGGATTTCCCCCAAATGATCCTCCTGCTTGAGATTAAAACTCACTATTTGTCTGCCCTCCATCTCCAGCTTGCGCTGCCCGCTGAGGATCTTGTGGCCCACCGTTCCCTGCACGCAGTACCCAGGCATGATCACCTGGCAAGGAGAGCAGGACACTCACCAAACAGCTCTGAACATTGAAACAGCATCAAATGCAAAATGGAGAGCTTTGTCTGAGCTCTGCCCTGGGCTGGGCCCTGAGGGAACTCTGCAATTTAAGCCCAGCTGCTGAGGAAAAGCCTCTGGCACATCAACATGAACCATCACTCAAGAAAATCACTTCTTACCATATTCTTTTCATTCCCTGCCCATTTCCTGAAGATTTGCAGGGACTGTCCCGCATGCAGCATTCCAGGGGTTGCAAACACCACCTGGAATTCAAAGATGTGCCATGAGTCACCACAGAAAACAGTTTTTCCATTACTGTAAGATATAAATAGCCTAAATCTTTGCAGAGTATCCACCCCATACCCATTATAGACACTACATCAAAGGGGGATTATTGCTATTTTATTTTTTCCCCACCTTGTCCAAAGTCACATGAGCTGAACTGTTTTAGGAAACATTTGATGAAATCTCTGAATGGTTTTATAATGGTACCTAATAAACCAGTCAGGAATAAAACCAGTAATAAAAGATTGTGCTGTAAAGGACCTGTCACCTTACTTAGAGAATATACTGTAAAAAGGATGGTTTGAATTAGGTGTAGGTATATAGATTATCTAAAGATGCAAGTTTTTAATTTTCTCTGGGCATTTTACCTTTACTGGAGCAAAGACAGAAATATCTCTTAATAGTTACACAGATGGCCTGGGCACAAAAGGTTTTTAGGTGGCACTGACAGGGCAGAGGATCCTTAGGCTGCCTGTTCAGCCCAGGCTGGCCCAAGGCAGCTCCTGAGCCCCCAGCTGGGCCCTGTTCCCTCCCCAGCACCCACCCACCTACCATGGGCCCTGGGTTGTCTGCAAAGGCCCGATCGAAGGCTTTGATGTGTTTGAACTCAAACATGTTCCTCTGCACAAAGGTCTTCCGGATTTTTTGATTTGTCCAGGTGATGAAGAGCTTGTAATAATGGTTGGCCTTCTCTGTCAGTCCCGTGGAAAAGTAAATGGGAGCTTTCAAGTTCATTCTTTCCCTGTGGAAAGAAGTGTCCCAGGTACCTTGTGAGGGCCAAAGCAGGATCCTGGCTATCCAAGCTGGAAATCTATAAACATTGAGTAGCCTCCCAAGACTTTTCTGTGTGTATTCCCTACTCTCATCAATCAGTGTTATGATACACCACATCCCTATGCATTAACTTATTACCAAGCAGGCTTTAGTCCCATTCTCCTTCCCACTCCCTCCAGACAACTTTCTACAAATACTCCCCAGGCACAGAAGGACCACAGAAACCTGCCAGGAGCACAAAGGAGGACAAAAAGGTACACTCAACAGAGAGGCTGCACTCACCAGAAAGTCTCCAGTAAAATGCAAAGTTCCTGGGCACGTCCAAGGGCAAAAACCGGGATAAGAACCTGCAATTGAGGTGGGATTTAGTGTCTGTGAAACCCAAGCTGCATTCAATGCACTGAACAAGTCCCTCAGTTCCCTCTGCCTTTCTGATACTCTTTCCACTTCCCAGGAACGTGTTGTGCAGTTTGGAATGAAAGGCACTGCCACCTGACCAGCACCTCTGTGCCTGGGTGAGAGCCCAGTGCGCACACACCGAGGCCACTTTTCTGTTCTCTCCTGGATAACACAAAACCAGGTTGTTGAGAGCAGCAATTGTGGCAGTATTTGTGGAAATGGACACTGTACCTTCCCTCCTCTTTCCACAGTCTCATGGACTTTCTTCAAGAAGTCCCTCTCCCTGCAGCGTTTGGAATCCCTGATGGTGGTGGCGTAGGTGGATTCGCTGATCAGCAGGTCGGGGCGGCACTTGTCGATCCAGGCAGCCCTGGAGGAAGGGAATTGAAGGAAAAGCCAATCAGGATGTGGCCTGCAGCTCTCCAGGCTGGGTGGGGAGTGTCACTGTCTCCATTTGCAGGCAGGAAACAGGAACAGAGCTGTGCCTTGGCTGGCCCGAAGTCACTGGGACTTGTGTGGCAGCACCAGGAGCTCTTCTCTACAGGCCACAGCTCCTTTAAATTAACCCAGCTCAAAACAGACACTACAGACCTTGAAAAGTCATAATAATTCAGTCTATTACCTGTTTTAAATCCATTAATCTAAATAGCATGGATATGATAAATCTCTCATATAAGCCAGTGAAAATACATTGAATGTTAAAGCTTGTGGTTGGCACTCTCAGAAAGTAAACACATGGAGAAGACAACACGAAAAAATATTTCAAACACTGAAGTCTAATTACTTAACAGCCTTAAATACAGAAGATTACATTAAGGTCTATCTGTCAGAATCCATGTAAATCCCTCACAACTCAAAACTGCATTTATCCACCAAAGACATCCTTAAACATTCCAGTCTCCTAAGAAAGAATCAAAGCTGATAAGCCCCTACTATCTGTGCTTAAAATCTTCCTGTCAAAAATATTCACAACCCATAGCAACTCAGCTTCCTACTTACCCCAAGTGTCTGTCTGGTGTCATGTTATAATCACCCTGAGGGAAGAAGAGAAATCCATTAACAATCTCAAGGCTACAGGATAGGCCATTAAGAGGTGATGCAAGGATCTAGAAATATTGGTGCATACATACATATATATATATATATATAATTATCTGTATATAACATCTATATAAGAGGCTAATATGTAGAACTCTGTGCATACTCACAGTGTACACAACTGACTCACATCCAACCTTGATCTGGAACATGGCAGCTCCAAGCACATGGCCTGCATAGTATGCCTTGATCTCCAGCTCCTCATCCACCTGTCCCACCAGGCAAACCCTCCATTAGTGCCAACATTTCAAATAAAACTGCTCGTTGCCTTCGCCGCAACAACCCTTGGAGTGACCCATGAGTGCAGAGAAATGACCCTTTACCTGCACTGTCTGGTGAAGATGCACAGCCACCACCTTTTTCATGCAGTCTTTAATCATCTGGGAAGTGAAGAAGTTGGTCTCCCCTTTCTTATCCACAGTTATCTTCCTGTAGTCCTCCAGGAGGATGGGGCAGATGGCCTTGGTGGGGTGTGTCATGTAAATGGGCCCATCATAACCCACCATCTCGCTGAAATAGGGCAACGCTCCACAGTGGTCCAAATGGAAGTGGCTGCAAAAAACGCACAAGAATAAAGGAGATGCTGCATGGAATTCAGCCTGGCTGGGGCTCAGATCGTGCTGCAGGTTTCTAAAGCTCTGCATGGCACAGAGGAACTAGAGATTACACAAGTGATGGACTCAGAACGTGTTTGGTTTACTAGGGACAGCACACCAAGCACTCCCAGTTCCCAGTGGAGCTGGGACAGGAATGGGAGCTGCCTCACCTGATAATCACACAGTCCAGAAAGTCAGTCAGCCTTCCATTCTGGGTGATGTAGGAAAAGTCAGGGAAGCGCCTCTGCAAACATGGAAAACCAGGGAATTCATCAGGAAACAAAGCCAGGCAATGCTGCATCACTGATCCAACAAGGTAACAGTGAGAGGGACCTGAAACACTGGGAATGTGCAGCAAGAGTCAGAGGGAAAGGAGGGGGCAGGCAGGGAGCTGGCCTTGATTGAAGAAGGCTCTTCCCCCAGAGGGTGGTGGGCACTGAGCAGGCTCCCCAGGGCAGTGGGCACGGCCCCGAGGCTGCCAGAGCTCCAGGAGAGTCTGGCCAAAGCTCTGAGGGACAGGGTGGGACTGCTGGGGTGTCTGTGCAGGGCCAGAATTGGACTGGATGATCCTCAGAGGTCCCTCCCAGCTCAGGATATTCTGTGATTCCACACCCACCCCTGTGTCCCACAAGATGAGCCAGGAAACCCTCAAATAAAAGGGAACAGAGTGGAACAGTGAATCCTGCTGGGAAGGGCCGGGACACATCCCCACAGCCCATCCCTGCTCCCCACAGCACTCACATCATCATTGTAGCCCATGTGCATCCCACAGTCCAGCATCACGTTCTTCCCAGCGATGGACACGAGGATACAGCTCCGTCCCACATCCTGGCCAGCTCCTGGACACGAGGAAAAGGCAAGTAAAACATCTCTGGAAACATTTACAACAATTTCAAAAGAGAAGCAGTTAAAGGTCTGTACAAAGTTCCTGCAAGCTGCAGCTACAGCTTCAAGTAAAACCAAAATAATCCTTTTTGTGGAAAGGATTGACATGGAACTGTTTCCTCTGGTGCTCTGCTCTCAGTGGAAGCTCCATTAAGCTTTAATGAACTCCCCATAAAGCCCCAAAATTATCCATCAGGATAAGGCAGCTCCCCTGCCCAGCACACCCTCTGCCCTCTCAGTGCAGAAACAGTTCCTGTGCAACCAATAAAAACAGATTAAAACAGAAAAAAAGAGAGGAAGATTTGCTTCCTGTGGCCCTTTAGCACAGTAAGGGAACTAATGCTCTACCTACACTGTCCAATCCTACAGTGCCTCTACCAGAACATGTTAATTAATGCTCTAATCACAAGAGTTATGGTTTTTGCTGGGAAAATAAAGTGAGGTGCTGAGAGGAATCCTGTCAGAGCTGTCCCACCAGGGCCAGCTTCCCTGGCTGACACACCTCAGCCTGAGCTCCACATCCCACCGAGTTTCAGCCTTTGTGTCTCCGCAGGATTTTCGACCAGACTTACCCAAGGGGGTGACTTTGATTTCAGGCATTTTCTCTCACTCCAGACCCCGAACCCCACAGGGAATGATTCACTCCAGAGGCTGAGCGGGGCGGGGCACGGAAAGAGAGGATTCCGCTGCCCGTTTTACAAAGGCCATTTCAACTGTGTTCCGGTATCTGGCACAAAGGACTCGAACAGAGGGCAAACTTCTCCCTGGGGAAGGGGAAAAGGAGACACAAAACATGACTCGGGTGATAAACAAGCTGTGGGAACTCGGCCCTGCCTGGGCTCGATATCCACCCCCACCGCTGCGAGCCGGGAAAAACACACACGCTAAACAGAACATGAGCACTCAGGAAGCCGCACAAAATCCTACTAAAAACACGCAAAAAGCCGCAGAGAACGCGCAAACACCACAAAAAACACACAGACCCCACCGAGACCCCACAGCCCCCTCAGGCCGGGCCCGCCGCACTGCGCCTGCGCCGCCACCACCCCGGCCCCGCCCCGCCCCCTGCGGCCGCACCCAGCGCGGATTGGCCGGGCCGCGGTGACGCTCCCGACGCGGATTGGCCCGGGGGGCGGCGCGGGGTGGCGGGCCGCGCGCTGATTGGCTGCGGCGGGGGAGGCGGGAGGAAGAGGAGGGAGAGGAGGAGGAGGAGGAGGAAGAGAGGGGCGATGGCGGCGCCGGGCGCGTTCAGCCTGAGGGAGGTCCTGGACGCCTTCCAGCGGTGCGTGACGGAGCGGCGGGAGGTGCTGCTGGAGCCCTACCTGTGCGGCTGGTGGGGGCTCATCCGGTGAGTGCCCCGGGGCTGCGGGCGGTGGCAGCGCCAAGGGCGTCAGCGACGGGTCGGTCCCCCGGCTGAGGCGGAAAAGTCAGTGTTAGCGCAGGAAGGGAACTCCCACGGCGGGGAGACAGTGGCTTGTGGGGATGTCCGTCTGTGTCCAGCCCTGGAGCCTCCGGCACGAGGGGGATGCGGAGCTGCTGGAGCGAGTCCAGAGCAGGCCATGGAGATGCTCCAAGGGCTGGATTCCCTCTGCTCTGGAGCCAGGCTGCGAACGCTGAGGGCGTTCCCCTGGAGAAGGGAAGGCTCCGGGGACACCGGAGAGCCCCCTGCAGTGCCTAAAGGGGCTCCAGGAGAGCTGGAGAGGGAGCGGGGACAAGAGACCCAGGGAACAGCTTCCCACTGGCAGATGGGATACTGGGAAGGACTAGGGCAGGGTCAGATGGGATACTAGGAAGGACTAGGCCAGGGTCAGATGGCACATTGGGAAGGAATAGGGCAGGGTCAGATGGGATATTGGGAAGGAATAGGGCAGGGTCCGATGCGATACTGGGAAGGAATAGGGCAGGGTCCGATGGGATACTGGGAAGGAATTCTTGGCTGTGAGGGTGGGTAGGGGTGGATGTGATTCCCAGAGAAGCTGTGGCTGCCCCATCCCTGGGAGTGTCCAAGGCCGGGTTGGAGCGGGCTCGGAGCAAACCTGGGCTAGTTGGGAGGTGCCCCTGCCCACGGGTGACCCCTGAGGTCCCTCCCATCCCAAAAACCTGCGAGTGACTCCGCGGTTCCCACGCAGGTTCCTGCAGAGCCTCGGCGCCGTCTTCGCCTTCATCTCCAAGGACGCCGTGGCCAAGGTGCAGACCATGGAGGGGCACCGGCGGGGGCAGCACGGCGAGCACTACGAGTCGCTGCAGGCCATGGTGCGGTTCGAGCTGGCGGCGGGGCCGGCGGAGCTGCGGGGCCGCTCGGACTCGGGCTGCCGCACCGTGCTGCGCCTGCACCGCGCCCTGCTCTGGCTCCAGCTCTTCCTGGAGGGGCTGCGCACAGCCCGCACCGACTCCCGCACCGCCGCCATCTGCGCCGAGTCCTACAACGCCTCCCTGGCCCAGCACCACCCCTGGGTGGTCCGCAAGGCCGCCACCCTCGCCTTCTGCGCCCTGCCCTCCCGGGACGCCTTCCTGGAGGTGATGAACGTGGGGCCCCCCGAGCAGGCCGTGGCCATGCTGGGGGAGGCCATTCCCTACATCCAGAGTGTCTACAGCATCACCCAGGAGCTCTTTGCCCAGCACAGGCTGCTCGACCTGCCCTGACAGGAGCGGGGGGACACGTTCCAACAGAACTGGGGGCAAAGCCAGGCTTTATCTGGCTCTCTGCCCACGGGCACTTCCACTTTCCCTTGCCACAGCAGGGAGTTGAGCACTTGGCCAGGCTATTCAGGGTGCCTCACCTTATAACAGAGAAATATGTACCAGTTTTTTTATATCTGTGTATGTTATACATGTAAAATACATATCATACATGTATGTATCTATGCCAGTGTGTGTGTGCAGCTCTACAGTAAGAAGAAACCCCACAGCAGGAGGAGCTTAAGGGTTTTTCCTTTCTCTTGCCAGGAAGGAGCTGAACACTCAGCCAAGCTATTCAGGAACACAAAAATATGTACCAGGCTTTTCATATCTGTGTATGTCTGATATCTGTATATGTATGATATGTATTTCCTATCTATGTCAGTGTGTGTGTAGACCTTAAGACTAAGAACAAAACCCACCAGTATGACCTGCTTAAGGGGGGATTTCTTTTTGTTCTGGAGTCACTTCCAACTCTGCAGCAAGGCTGCGAGGGAGGTGGTTTCCTTTTTTTAAGCCAAACTCTGCAGTAAAGCAGCCTCTGTGCATTCACACTACTAGTTCTGGCCTTGTGTGACAAGAGGTAGTGTCTGAACACATTTACACTCCACGTGAGCTCACCTGGCCACTTCTGTCTATAAGCTGTTCCCCTGAATACATCTGGGGGGGGCCGGTTTGCCCTCTGTTGTGCTTTAACTTTGGGAATATAATCCTGAGTAAAGGTTGTGGGGAAGGAAACTCCTTTCCTCATGGTCACAGAGCCATGTGGGCACTGCTGCTAATCCTGAGTCCCCCAGAGCTGAAGGAGGTGGGGGTGGCTGTCATGGGTCCAGTCAGCAGCACCTTCTGTGGCACCTCCCCTGCCCATTAAATCCATGCTTTTTGCACTTGGGATATGGACCAGTTTTTAATCTATGCTGCACATTCCCATATATCCAGCCAAGGCTGCACATTGCACCTGAGCTGTTTTCCAATCATGCTTCTACAGTGTGTTCTCATGTGGTTTGTTTGTTTTTGTTTTGTTTTGTTTTTTAAGGAATGTGTCAAATGCCTACAGAAATGATTTCTCTGACTGTCTGGGGAGAAATCCAATCTTGTACTGTAAGTCACTACTTTGTGAGCCTTAATGGCTTCCATTGCAAATCACTGTAATAGCCAAAGGATGTAAAATGGAATTTACTGAGCTTCTTGAAAGCTGAAAAAGCACTACATGTTTAGTCCAGGGTGATGTGAATATTTGGGGGAGGAAGGGGGAAGGTCACAAGCTGTAACATGTTCTGATTGTATCTTTTGGGCATAATGTAACACTGTGTGATCCAGGGAATCACTGTTACCTCATGGAGAATGGACTAACTGGACAAAAATTATGTGAATAATGTGCTTGTCAGGAGTGTCCTTTCTGGGAATGTGTTCTGGGATTGTGGTGTTGGAAGGAACACGCCTGACAGTGTTTTCTGCTCAGAACTTCTGTCCCTGGGAGGGCCTGTGTCATTACCTGGAGATCAGGTGTGAGACCACCCTCAGACCTACATCAAGTCAGATGTTCTGCAGAGCTGCTGCTCTGAATATTCACACCTACCAACATTATCTTTTGCCTGAAGACAGGGAATGGATGTTCCCTTTCAAAAGAAGTTATGTAGTTAAAGCTAACACTTAAATTTCCATTAAAGGCAAAGTATCCTTAAAAAGATGCCAGTATAAACATACCTATATAACACACTCCCAGCTGTTGCTTGCCTGAAGTGCTGTGGGTTTGTTTAGCTCTCTCCAGTGGATTTGCTTCTCCTCATACATGGAAAATACTGCACCTTGGTGCATCAGTTTTATGATACAGTATAAATATATAATAAACCAATAAAATGCGGTAAATGGAACTTTCCATTCAGAGCTCTCCTGAAATTCAAACCTGACAGAAGAAATGCAAGCCATGATCCAACCTAAATTACTATGCCATGAACTTGTACCTAAACCAAAAAGCTTTTAAACTGAAATTAATATCATAGCTCAGAGTGAGGAAAAGATTCGATCAGCCAATTAAAAGTTCCTAAAAAATAACAACCACCAACCTTGTGACCCAGGACTGGCCTTCTCCAGGCAAATTCCTGTGCTGCCCCGAGGAAGCTTTGGTTATCTCCACGATGGGGTGACCTTGAATTTGAAAAAATACATAAATAAAAATCACTGCTGTGTAAATCTCTTCCTACTGTTAGAGTGGGGCACACACAAGTTTATCACCTGTTTGAGGAAGCCCAACTTGGAGAGCTGTGACAGTGAATGTGGTCCTTCACTCACTGAGAGCAGAAGAAACCGGGATGAGGCCAGTGGTTTCCCACCCAGAGCACTCAGAGGGTGCTGCTGCAGATTTGACTTGCCCACTAAGCACAGAGTTAAACCAATGCATTTTGCTAACCAAATTCTTCCCCATTATTTTCATCTCTGGGTTCTACTTAAAGAGCCTGACGAGCCAGCATCTCTTGCCCCTCTCTCCTCTCCCACACCCCCCTGGAGCCTCCTTTTCCAGGCAGCAGCCAAGCCATGGTGCCCGAGCTGCTGCTGGGGCTGGGGCTGGGTTGTGCAGCAGCCCTCAGCCCCACGTGCCTCTCGGCCCAGTTCCGCAGGCCCGGCCAGTATGTCCTGGGAGGGCTCTTCCCCTTCGGCAAGGACACCGTGAACCTGACGGAGCGCTCCGAGCCCACCCTCGCGGCGTGTGAGAGGTAAGAGCAATGCTGGCTTCATCAGGGCGGGGAGGAGGAGGGGGGAAAGTGGCCCTGCTGGTGGTGTCACAGCCAACACTGAAGGTGGGATGGAGCAAACAAGAGCTCCGAGGCACTGGAGCACTGGGGGGGGGTATGGGAATGTCACTTCTGATCCCAAAATGGAAAGGGGGGTTGAGTTGTGTTTTCTTGGTGCTGCTCTGCCGCCAGACTTCAGGCACAACCAACCCTGTCCTGGTGGGAGCTTTTAGCAGCACTTGGCTTCCTCAGTGCTCCAATCTGACACACCAAGGTGTAAATGCTGCTTCTGCTCCATGCACTGCTCTCCACAGGCAGATCAGAGATTCCAGCACCCTTGGGATGGTGCTGCTGCCTTTTACGAGGTAAAAGGACACCCAGTGCTGTGCAAAAGGCAAAGCAGGAAACAAAATCCCCTGGCCTGCACATCTGCTGGTGTGTAATCAGTATTTTCTACTCGCTCACACCAAGGCAGGTCACACGGTCACATTCCAAGCTCCTCACAGCCCTTTGGGAGGAGAACAAAGAGCCCTGATGCTGTCCTGCTCCTGCTTTGGCAGCAACAAAGCACACAAAAGCAGGCTCCAAAATCCTTCCTTCACAAGCCCTGGGGCAGGGAATATGCTCAGTGTACTGAGTTACACAGTGGAGGAAGATCCCAGGAAGATCTGTCCTGAATTAGCACTTTGGGAATCTCTGGCTTCACGGGTGAAGCACACAAAGCTGAGAGCAGGTCAGCCAAGTCTCGACCCTCAGAGCTAAACATGCTTGTCTCTGTGCCTCTGTTCCTCCTCCTGTGAAGCTCCAAGGATATATTTGCCGCCAGACAAGGTGAATTAGATGTGAAAGGTACCCAAACTCTATTTACAGCAGACAATTTCCAAATGGGTACAGGGATGCTCAGCTGACAGTGCCACGAACACCTGGCTGGGCCACAGACAGGATGCAACATGTCAAAAAACACGGACTAAGCTGCTCCCTGTTGTGACAACCCCCGTAATTCCTGTCTCCTCCTCCTCCTCCTGCAGGTTGTTCATAGACGGGCTGATCTGGGCTCTGGGCATGAGGTTCGCTATCGACGAGATCAACAATTCCAGCTCTCTCCTCCCAGGGGTGACACTGGGCTACGACATGTACGACACCTGCTTTGAGCCCCTGGTGGCCCTGCAGCCCAGCCTGCTCTTCCTGACCCGGAATGGCACCACTGGCATTGGAATTCTGTGCAACTACACTGACTACCAGCCCCGTGTGACCGCCGTCATCGGGCCCCACAAGTCAGGTCTCTGCCTGGTAACAGCCAAACTCTTCAGCTCCTTCTTGATCCCACAGGTAAAGAGCCTCATCCTAGTAGAGTATGTGGTGTTTACT
>JAWWEU010000055.1:5373931-5464582 GCA_035583155.1 Acropternis orthonyx | reverse complement strand
AAGATTCACAAATGGGAGGACCATTGGCGATATAATATGTAATTTCTGCAAATAATATCTTTTTTAGGGTAAAACCTTTAATTTTCTTGCAAAAATTAAACTGTTTTCATGTGGTTAATGTGTAGCTGCAAAGCTTGGAAATCAACCACCACCGGCATATCTTTCCTTGGCACCAAATGATGATGCTATTCTCAAAGGAGTAAACTACGCCTCTGGAGGAGCAGGAATTCTCCTTTCAGGTGGGGAAGGGTTTGGACCAAGGGTGCTGTCCATGCTCTGGGAATAGGGATTGTCAAAGTACAGTTCCAGTCTTTCCACAGGTTTCCTGAGTGATCCTGGGTAGGTTATTCAGCTTCCCTCCTGGACATACTACAGTGTTTAACTTCCCAGAGAGAACAGAGACAACTCAGACCACTGTGATCCATGTAAAACGGCAGTAACAGAGCTCCCAGTGTAGACTGGGAGGATCTCTCAAAAACACTGACTAAAATACTGACCACACACCAGAAAATGTGACTAAATACTCAGTTACCACAGCAGAGCTCTAATGCTCAGGGAAGTTTAGCCCTGAGCTAAGATAGAACTGAATTTCGGGTGTGCCTCCCTGTAAGAAAGTAGCTAGTTATCATGAACATAATGAGTACTGTCATTAATGAGAAAGGCTGGTGCTGATGGGTACAAGAGGCAGTAGAAGGAGATGCCACTTGGGCCAGTTCATGTCTCTCTTGGTAAACGCAGCCAAGATGACCTTTCCCTTTGGATCAGCTCTCCCCACTTACCCTGACCAGCATTTTTTGAAAGTGTAGTGCCCTAACACAAAGGAAAGAAGGTGGAGAGTGACCTCTCTGCCTGTCTGTCTCCCTTCCCAACGTGCAGGTGAGCTATGGAGCCAGCAGTGAGAAGCTCAGCAACACGGAGCTGTACCCGTCCTTCTACCGCACCGTCCCCAGCGACAAGAACCTGGTGGAGGCCGTGGTGCTGCTGCTCAACAGGTTTGGCTGGAACTGGATTGCCACCATAGCGAGTGATGATGAGTATGGCCAAGGAGCCCAGGAGCTCTTCCTAAGCACAGCTGCGAACAACAGCATCTGCATTGCCTTCGAGGGGCTAATTCCTACAGACCTGTCCAAGCCCAATGCCAAAAGCCAACTGGAAGATACCATTAACTTAATTAAGAAGACCAAAGTCAACATCATTGTCCTTTTTGCCTTCAGCTTGCCAGCCCAGGCCCTGCTCGAACAAAGCATCAGGATGGGGCTGAGCAAGAAAGTCTGGATTGGCACCGAAGCCTGGATGGTGTCTGACATACCTGCCTCCACCCCAAATATCCAGAGCATTGGGACAGTCCTAGGCTTCGTGATGAAAACAGGCACAGTCCCTGGCTTCCAGAAGTACGTTGCTGACCTCTTCACCTCCGTTCAGCAGGATGAATTTTGCCAGGAGTCCAAGGAACTCAACCGCCTCATGAACGCCGACGTGCTGGACACGCACTGCAAGGAGTGCGACCACGTGTCCCTGGGGGACATCTCCTCCATGCTGGGCCTCTCTCAGGTGCAGCCTGTGCACGTGGCCGTGTACAGCGTGGCTTATGCACTGCACAGGGCCCTGGGCTGCACCCCCAAAGCGTGTCCCAGAGCACCCATCAGATCCTGGCAGGTGAGGAAAGGTCGAGGGGGTGGGGGACAAACAGCCATTTGTCATCATGACACAGCCAGTGAGTCACAACCTGAGCCCATGTCAAGGGACAGCTGATTTCAGCATTATCACCCTCCAAAGATCAGCTGTACCAACATCAATTGTCACTCTCTCCTCAGCTGCTGCACTTCATGGACACCCTCCCGTTCCAGGTGAATGGCCAGAGCTTCAGGTTTGATCAGTCCCACAGCACAAACACTGGCTACAAGCTCGTGTTCTGGTCCTGGAAGAATGGCACCCTCAGGTACCTGCCTGTAGGTGACTATGAACAGTCCCTGTCCATCAATGAGTCCCAGATTCAGTTTCACACTGCAGATCAAAAGGTAAGGATGGCACAGCCAATTCCTTCTGATTTCTTTGGTGATACACGTTCTCCTCAAAGTGATGTTCCCTCCTCCCTTTGCCAGGAGCCCACATCAGAGTGCTTCATGCACTGCAAACCAGGACAATTCAGGAGGATAAAAGGATTCCACCTCTGCTGCTATGACTGTACAGACTGTCCAGAAAACACCTTCTGGAGCAGTAAAGGTGAGGTCTGGGAAGTTGCAAGGCTTGAACTGTATTGTGTCTCTCTGCTGGTTGAGGTAAGGAGCAGGGGTGAGCTTTTCCTCCATGGAGCCCTGCCGGTGCAGGGGATTTGCCTCCCTGCCCCTGCTGTGCTTTGCTCAGCCTTGCCCTACGCACCTTCAGTGGGGACCTGCCCCTGCTGAGCCCACAGGGAGTGCACCAGGACAAGGTTTTACCTCCAGAGGTAGGAGAGAGGGGTATGACGGAACTCTGGGCTCATGGGTAGAAGAGAGAGACATATGACGAGATTCTGGGATCTTTTGGAAGCTTCCTGGGGAACAGATCCAAGAAAAGCGGATCCTTGGGGGGAGGAGGGTGGAAACAAAAGAGAGTGAACTATCACAAGCTTTGGAGTTCCAATACCCTTTGGAGGGAGGGACACGGGCAAAGCAGCAGCCAAACCAGCTACCTAACCCATGCCAGGGATCCATCCCTGCAGGGTGGCCCCCAGGCTCCTCTCCCTGCTCCTTTCCAGACAGCTCCAGCTGCACTCCCTGCCTGCAGCACCAGTGGGCCCCTTCCCGGAGCACGCGCTGCTACGAGCGCAGCGAGAGGTTCCTCTTCTGGCACGAGCCCCTCAGCATTGCCCTGCTGACCCTCATGGCCATCACCATCCTGCTGACCTGCCTGGCAGCTCTGCTCTTCCTGAGGAACCTCAGGACCCCCCTCGTGCAGGCTGCTGGGGGTGAGAGGGCCCTCTTTGCCCTGCTCTCCCTCGCGCTGCTGAGCCTCAGCTGCTGCCTCTACGTGGGCAAGCCCAGTGACAACCTGTGCATGATGCAGGGGATGGTCAGCGCCCTGTGCCTCAATGGATGCTTCTCCGCCTTCTTCCTCAAGTCCCTGGAGATCACCCTGGTGACAGAGTTCCCCCACCGTGCCCCCTCCCTCCTGAGCTGGGTGACCCAGAGGAGGTCCTGGCTCCTCATTGCCTCCTGCCTCCTCACCCAGTGCTTGCTGTGCCTCTGCCACCTCCGCCTGGGCCCCGACCGCCTGGGGCGTGACTACAGCTCGCTGCCCACCGAGGTGCTGCTGGTGTGTCACACCAGCTCCTGGGTGGCCTTTGCCCTCCTGCACGGCCACAACAGCTGCCTGGCCCTCGTGTGCTTCCTGTGCACCTTCATGGTGCAGACCTCGGGCAGGAGGTACAACGTTGCCAGGGGCATCACCTTCGCCATCCTCATCCATTTCGTCGTCTGGATCTTCTTCGTTGCTGTCTTTGCCACGCTGAGGACAGTCCTCAGGGCTGTCACTCAGGTTGCCACCATCCTGATCACCAGCCTGGGCATCCTGGGGACCTACTACATGCCCAAATGCTACATCATCTTGTTTAAGCCTGACATGAACACAGTGGATTGTTTCCAGAACTCCACCAAAGAGGAGCCAGAGGGGGACTCAGTAACCAGACAATAAACCAGCCCCATAGTCACCTGCTGGCTGTATCAAAGGAGATAATTCTATTTATGAGCACTCTCTGGCCCCAGGCACAACCCCCATATGAACTACAGCTGTGAAAGCACAGGGCTCTGCTCAACCAGCTAAAGCCAAATGCTCCCAGCTGAGCAGATCCATCCTCTCTGGAACCACCTGTTCCATCCCCATTCCCCCTCCCCGAGAGCCAAAAGCAGGATCAGCTCATCAAGGTTCATCCAGTGCTGGTATTTTTCATATGGCTCTCTCAGCTCTGGCACTGTGAGGCAGAAGTCTCACCCAGATCACTTCCCCGTGAACACTGCTGGTAATTTTCCCTTCTGATTAACTAAATAACTGCTCCAGAGATACAGCCATGAAACCCTTTCCCCAGCCTTGTAAGAATTTTCAAATACATCCAATAAAAAGAGCATTCTGATACCCAACAGCAGCTGTGTGCATGATATAAGGAGTGCATTACCCATCCAAATTGCAGTTAGCTCATTTGTGTTTCACTCCCATATATTTGCAAAGGACATGGAAATCAGGACAAGAGATGGAAATGAACACTGTGCAAATCCCACCATCCAAAGTCGTGGCACAAAGTCCCTTCATCTCAAAAAACATGCAAAGATCACCCAAAACTCCACATTGCTGCCAAACAGTACCGAGTAAATATCAACTCACATCACCAACATCTTTTCCCCACCCACTCTGAGAGGCAACTATATTACTTTTTTATTTCTTGCATTAAAATTTTCCGTTACTGCCCTATATTAAAGTTTTTCCATGCCTCCACCATGTGTTACTGGAAATTAACTCATCAGTTCAGCTCAATTTAAGAATTTGCAAACTAACGAGTGCAAAAAAAGAGTGAATATTTTCATTCTTAAAAGAAGAACTTTCCTGTGCACTGCCAAGCTACTTGTCCTAGATTTTTGTGATCGCCTGCATACAAAATTCCTCCTCAGTGTGATTAAACCCACCAAAACTCTGACCTGACGCCTGGAGTCCTCCTTCCTGGAGCCTGCAGCAAGTCTTCACCAACGTGTTGTTGCACCTGAGACTCTCCTTGCTCCAGGGCTGTGATTCCATAGCAGGGAAGCACTAAGGAACGTTTGAGCATCAATCCACATACAGAGAAGGGAAAAAATCCATTGGTTCTCTTACTGGCAGCAGCCAGAGAGCCAGCTCTGATCACAGCTAGAGACAAAACAGACTTTAGGGGAGGAGGAGGGAGGGAGGGAAAAGCAGCTGATTAGACTGTTCAATCAGCTCCAGTCACCTGCAGCCAATTCCCTCTGGGTCAGCTGGAGTCCATCAGGCCCTGCAGTGACAGGCTGCAGGAGCACGGCCAAAATTTAATATCCACCTCAATTCTGGTCCCTTAATGTTCACCTCAAGTCTGACCATTTAATATTCACCTCCCCGGGAAATGCTGGCTAGAATTTATGGTATTTAAGCAATGTTTTGCTCTCCCTTTGCTGTTTGACCTCTGCCAGGTGGGAAGAAGGAATCTGCCTCCTCAAGCTGGGGTTGTCCTTTTTATACAGAATCATTTAGGATGGAACAGACCTTTCAATCACTGAGCCCAACTGACCCCTCAGACCCTACAGGGAGCCTGGGGGGGGTCCCTGTGTTGCCTGACAAACACCCTGTGCTTTAATGCTTACCAAAGTGGCGCCCTAACGATCCTACCTTGGAGAGTCCAGGAATGAGGAACATTCACATGGAACAGCTGGATGCACTGATGGGTTTTACCAGCACATTCATCTCCTGGGGCTGCAGGCAGGAGAACTTGTTCCAGCTCATGTCTGGGGCACAGGATGTTTCCTGCAGCTCTCTGGAGCTCACACAACTCCCACCTGCCTACCAGGACCTCCTGAACAACCTTCTGTGGAGGGCACAAAACGTCAGTGTGGCAGGGAAAAAATAAGAGTAGGATTCAACCAGCATTTCATCAGTCTCGAATAAAAGATCAAATGCAATAGTGCAAAGAACTGAAGACATACACTGCGGTTATCACATAAAATTAAAAGCTTTTTAGTGTTTAAAATAGCATTTACACATAAGCAGCTATATATTAACTATACAGACACTTGGGTTTTAATACAATATCTACAAAAAAGAATTCAATTATGCAATAGACATTTAACAGGAACAGTGCAGTCCATGCTAATAAGAGGTCACTCTTCGAGTAGAACCAATTCTAGGATAGGTGATAGTCTGGATTTTCCTTATTTAGAATCATGTAACTTTGTTCCTCTACTGTACATAAAATTCTTTACATGTATTTCTAATCACTGATTAGAATTAATAATTTTAAGTCAATCTTATTACAATCCAGTTAAATGCAAAACAAAAACAATTACATCAACTCATGAGCTGTCAAGTCTCAGGAGGGGACTGCCCATTTGAAGAGAACAAAAATTACAGCAAAAGTCAATGTCTGTGCATCATTGCTTGCCATCCAATAAACCTTTGGATAAAGTGTCCAGGGGACTGTTACCTTGGAAAAGGAGATTTATTAACAGGAGGTAAGACAACAGCAGTGCTTTTAAGACTATTTGCCAAAAATACTTACTCCTCAGAGTTGATATACCAGGTGGATACACCCCCCCTACAGATCCTGCCTCCTTTTGGGTGGGAGATGTCACCCCAAACTGTTTCCTCAGCGTTTTCCACCATCCTCCAGCCAAACCTGCTGTTAAATCTCTTGGCAGGGATGTGTGAGCATTAAGCTCAGTCGAGGGTCTCACTCCCAGAATAAAAATGTCAACCACTTAAGGCTCCTGTTTTGAGGTTGTTTCAATGCCCTGCACAGCAAACCCCTCACTGGAGCTGGAGCCACATGAAATCAGGGATAAATCTGAGGCCCTGGAGGGGAGAAACAGCTGGCTCTGCAGTGCTCCAACCTTCCTTCCACCTGGCACAGCCCTTCCCCCTGTGGGCAGCTTCACTGGCATCACTGGCACGTGTTCCTGCAGGGAATGCTGTGCCCAGCCTGCACAGGCAGGTCCCAAGGCCCCCTTGGTGGAAAGACACATGGGCATGCATCGAAAGGCAAGGATGGGATTTGGGAAATCTCCTGTCTTCGTTCACTTCTGAAAAGGCCTGACCTGCCCCTCCCTCAGCCCTCTCTGCTGGGCACTCGGGGCGGGGGGGGAAAAAAATCAAGGGATTGTTTTACACCCAGTGGCCATCACATATTGCACTGCCCGCAGAGGGGCATCCACCCCCTCCTGCTCTCTCTGGGAACAGCAGGTTCCTCGAGGACCAGCACCGACCACCCAGAGCCTCCCGCGGGGGAAGCTGCTCCAGCCTCAACTCCTCAGCAGACAAAATGCTTTCCCACACCCGCGTTAGGGATTTTCAGCCTCCTTCCAGAGTGACCCACAAACACACGAGTTTATAACACAGTCATTTCAACATAGCAGCAAAGACCAGCGAGACACAGAACAGTTTCTGCCAACAGCATAACAAGAGACAAAAATAAAAACAAAACCCAGCAGGTGTGTAAACTGCAACTCTTGGAAAGACACGAGGAAATTAAACATGTTTCTTCCATGGGTGAAAGCTCAGCCCCCAGTTTAATCCCTTTCGGAAATATTAAAATCAGAGTCTTTTCCTCCAGCCCTCTAGAAGTTCTGCCTTAAGACAGAGCGGGCCAGAAAAATCAATATATATAAGAGACCAGGAAAGTTTAAATTAATTTAAAAGTAGAACCACTAGTGATTGTCAGTAAAGTCACAGACTCCTTAACAATGTCTCCTGGAGACATAGCAGAATTACACCATTATTTTACCCTGATTTACTTCATTGCTTTAAACGTCAAATCTTTCAAAGTAGTTTACCAAGTCAGGTTCAGCATCTTTGCTGTGGAACTGGGAGGAGGAAAGGAAAAGAAAGGTGCTGTTGCAGAGCCAAGCTCTGGGTAGTGCCACTCTTCTGGAGAAGCCATTGCCCATGTGGCAGTCCATGCCAGCCCAGCAGAGGGAGGATGATGATGATGATGATGATGAAAGCACTGCTTTCAGAAACATTAAGCAGCTTTTCAGGAGGTTTTTGTAAAGAAAACCAGTTTAGAAGCCCAGTAAGGGGGTGCCTAATCTGAGGGACACAGAGTTTCCCAAATGCCTGGCTCCCTTTTGAAGGAGAGACTGGAGTCTCCAATTAACACAGACGTTTGGAATTGTTACTCTGGCTTTGTCTGGAATTATCACTCTGACTTTGACAAAGGGATGTGTTTGCACACAGACCTGGAACAAGGAGAGAAGGGGAAAAGTCTGTCAGAATGAACAACATCCAAAATGGAGAGTTGGAAGAGTCATTTTTCAGGGTGACAAATGGACATGGACCTGTGTGCACACACTGAGGAAGATGTTCTCTTCTCACGTTCATCCCAGATGTTCACACTCCCCACAAAACAGGGAGCAAACCAAAAAGAAGCTTCTTACCAGTGAAGAAAATGCTTCTAATACAGTCAAGACTGATTTTAAAGCAGCTGTCCTAAGACCTGCCAGCGGCAGGTATCTCACAAAAGAAGATTTAACTGAGGCAGGGCCCCATGGCCAAATGCCACCAAGTTTGGCTGCAGCTCCCCACGTGTGTCCCAATAAATGAGCCCCCGTGACAGAGTGTGGTGTGCTCTCACCATACCCTCCTTCTGAGACCTTAAAAAAGCTTCTTAAGCATCACTGAAGGTTCCGGAACTTACTTTATCGAGTGCCCACAGCCTTAGGGAATACACAGAAATGACATCCTGGGGATGTACAACAGCAGCTGCTTCAGCTTCTGGCTGTAAGGATTCATCCACTGTACCATTTGTGATTGTTCTCAAAACACCCTCGCACCTCTCTGTGCTCAAAATTTTCCCCCTGGGTAACACTGCAAGTGGGATTAGACAGCTCTGGGTTTCTAGTTCAGAAGAAAAGAGAGAGATGCTGCTCAGGAATGGAGAACAGAACAGCAGGTGATGAAAGTGAAGTGCCATGTCCCAGTGGGAGTCAGGATTTACCTCCTGGACCAGGATAAACATTCCCTTCAAAAGGGAAAATCTGCAGCTACACTAATTGCACAGCAGCAGTTGCCCTGTTTCTGTGGAAACAACTTTTCCAACCTGTAAGCAAGTGCACATCCACAGGGGACAGCCACATCTGCCAGCAGGGATGTCACCGAAATGCCCAGGAACCGACTGCAGCTACAGAGTCACTGTTGTGGTACTGAAGGAAAGAACTTTACAAGTTCTGCACAATGAACATGCACAGTAGCAAGACTCCAGCACTCCCTTGAGAGAATAGTATCTAAAACAAAAACCAAAATAAAGAAAGATTGATTTATACTCCCTAGGCAGCAGAAGGTAGCCACAACTTTGTTTTCCACTTGGTTTGATCCCGCTCCTTCCCAAGCACGTGCTGTCTGTGCACCTGTGGGTGCCATGTCTGCATCCGAGAACAGCATTCCAAGGCAGTATCACAGATACCAGCCAAAGGTCGTTTTTTACCTTGGAAGAGAAAAAGCAGGGAAAAATAAAAGTGCTCCTATGCATTATGGGGAATTTGGAAGTCGTGGCAAGTAATAGTCCTTGAATCAGCCAAAAGGATACACCAGTTGCATCGAAGTAGGTGCCACAATAACCAAAGCTCATTAAGATGTGAACATACACCAGCCATTCACAATCCAAACCAAGGAGGGGGGGGGGGGTGGGCGGGCAGGAAAAAGAAAGGAGGATAAGGAAAAGATGCCATCGATTTGCTGATATTTAACAATCCCGGGAGATTTTTTTTTTTTTTTTTTGCACTTTGTGTTCCGTTTTCTTGATTATTTTGTTTTCTGCAACACACTTTGCACACGGGAAGGTGTGACATGCAAGACCAGCCAAGTCTCTTCCATCGTTCGACAACAAACCGCCCGTTCCTCACCGCCCCCCCAAGAAAACCCACCCCCCTCCCCAGGCAGAGTCTGAAGGCACTTCCTCTCACATGATGTCCACGAAGAACTCGCAAGGGTTGCCCATGGCCTTCTGGAAGGACTGGCGGCTCCCGGTGAGCTCGGGGGGCACCGCGCTCAGTTCCCGCACGGGGGGCCCGCCGGGGGGGCCGCTGGTGCCGTACACTTTGGAGCCCAGCTTGGGGAGGCTGTAGAGCGGGGGCACCCCGGGGGGCCCGTACGAGTGGTGGCTGTGGTGGCTCCTGTCGCTGTGGGAGCCGTGGCTGCGCTGGCTCAGCTGGCTGGCGGGCCGGGGGTCCCGGCGTGCGGCGCTGCCGCCGCTCCGCGCCGTGTGCTCCGACTCGCTGCCGCTGCCCCCCGACTTGCGCTCCTTCTCCCTGCCCACTGCTCTCCTGCTGTTCTCGCTGGTGCTCCGGTTCGAGCCGCTGCTTTTGCTTCCTGTGCCCCGTTGGAGGGGGGGAAAGGAGAGGGGAAGGCATGGTCACGGTGCTGTCCGCTCGGTGGGACCCCCGGCACAGCCTGGTGGGACCCACAGCAGAGCTCAGTGGGATCCAGAGCAATGCTCGGGGGAGCCCCCCGGCACAGCCTGGTGGGACCCACAGCAGAGCCCGGTGGGACCCCGGGCCGTGGCAAAGAGCCGAGCGTGTGCTGGGGGTGGTGGAGCGATGAGGGTCAGTGGGACGAGGCTGACAAGGCGGTGCCATGCACGGGGACACGCAGACACCTCAGAGCTTGCACAGCGAAAGCAGCAGCCAAGCTACAGCTCCCGGCTGGAATCCACCCACCCTGCCGAGGAGGAGGAGCAGGGACGGAAGGACAAAGCAGGTATTTGGGGTCTGACTCAAGCAAATAATATTAACTGTCTCTGCTTTGCTACCTTCTGCCTTTTCCAACAGAAACTCCTTTGCATTCCCCGTCATCCTTGGTCTCACTGGGCACACTCACACCCAGGGCTGAATCCCTGAGGTTCTGCTTCAGATTCTTTTAAAATTCCCCACTAGGGTGTTGTGTTGTTGGAGAATTCTTTCCACAACAGTTATTTATTGAAGTGTTCTACAATGAACCAGTAGCAAGCAGGATGTTCCCAGGAGAGGCCTCTAAACCACCCTGGGAAAAGTGTCAGCTGAGTTGGTGTTACACACAAGCTGCACTAAATTAGAGCTAATTTTATATGGCAGTTGAAGGTCTTATTCTGTTCCCACAAGAGATAGGCTAGGATGATGTCAGGACACATCCCCAAGTTAATTATTCTTTTAAAAAACCCCAACAAAACAACCCAAGGAATATCTCCTTAACTTCCTGCCACTTTAGTGCAAGGTGGACTTCCCAAAAAGGATCCCCAGCCAGTAGAACAGGGGACCAGCTTTTGAGTCTGAATGAACCACTGGAAAAGGAGAATGATCTGGAACTACAGGTGACCCTCACCCCCTGCCTGCTCCAGCTTCCAGACCGAGCTGGTGTGTGCAACAACCCCCGCAGAGTGCCAGACATGGAAAACACACTCCAAACTCACTGGGCTTTAAGTTCTTGGTGCTCTGAGCCTGGGCCTCTGAAGTGCTGTTTGCTGATTGTTACCACCTAACACTGCAGATAAAGAGAGTTCCTAAGAAACCCACTTCTACTATTCTACTATTCTATATTTGTGGCCCAGCACTCTCATCACCTGCCTGAGACATCTGGCCACCAAGTGTCTTTCAGAACAAGAGCAGTGGAAGGGCACTGGCAGATAAATCCAACCCACGGGAGTGACAGCAGCCTAATAAATGAGGAGCAGGGACTATTTATTTATTGCCAAAGAGCCTGGTGACAGGGATTTCCCAGCTGAGCTGACAGTGAGGGACCTGGTGCCCCCTGCTCTGAGCTGCTGCAACACAGTCACACAGGGGCCACACGGGTTGGTATGCCAATGTCACACTACTGCACTACTGTGCACTGACACAGGTTGAGCATCCAAGACAACCAAAAAGAAATTAAAAGAATTAAAAAAAAAAAACCAAAAAACAAAAAACAAAAACAGCTAAACATTTGGGTCACGAAAGTCTAAATGGTCATGCTGTGAATTGGTTATGGAGGCATTTGAAGCTTACCAATCCCCTAGAGTCAGCCATTCCTCTAGGAATCCTTCAGTCTAATGCTTGCTCAGAACAAAACAAGGGAATAACAGTTACAAACCAAGAAACAACACAGAAGTGCAGTTTCCAAAAGAAGAACAAGGAAAGCACTGAAATCTTTCAAAACTGGCACCTTTTGGGAGGCTCTCTGCAGCCAGTGACACAGCATGGATAAGACACCATTCCTTTCCTATTCCAGCAGCAGAGAGCAAACTCCTGCCCACAGAATCAGCTGCCAAAAACCACCCCCCACGTTCCTGCCAGTGCAATCAGTTCTGGAACATCTGGATACCACTGTGAGCTTCCTCACACCACTTCTTATATTTTGAGATAAGGTGAGAAGCAACAGAGCCAAAAATCTTGTGAAATTATTTGTGCAACTCTAACTGGCTGTGGTGAACACAGATAAGTTACATCCAAGTTACTGGATGTTCACCATAGAAACACAGAGAATCCTCACCCTTTCTTTACTGGCAGCATTTCCAAAAGCAAAACTCACTCTGGAAGTGATTTTTAAAAAAGAAATTAAAAAAATAGTACCTGCACAGCCAAAAGTATGCAACTTCTGTTTACTACGGTTAAAAAAAATGACTCACAGAACTATGCCAGGGCAGGAAAGGAAGAGGTCAGGTCTTTAATCCATGCAATATTCTCTGTTTTTCCCCTGTCACATACGACAGAAGGGACTCTCCTCCCTGTGAGCAGTGTTTCAGCCCTGTAAACCTCTGGCTGGCCACCTCCCACTTGCCTCATGCAAGCGAAGAACGGGCTTTTCCTTTTGCACTGAGCATTGCAGTCAAAGCCAAGAGCACACCTTGGTTCTAATCCCTGGTCCATCAGCAGAGAAATGGCCTAAATTCCAGCAGCATCAGCCCCAGCGCTGGGAGTTCCTGCCTCGGATAAAACGCGGCTGGCACTTTCCATACAGAGCTGAAAGCCCACTCCACCACAGACACAAACACCTCTGATGAAGTGCTGGTGCACAAAACCCATGCAGGTAGCAAACAAAACCACAAGACAGGCATGGACAGAACGGAGGAACGCAAGCCAATGGTTCGGGATAATGACAGGAATGGAAAAAAAGGTTGGATTAAGCATCCTACCTTCGCTTTGCTGGCTGCCTGCACTGCCACTGCCATAGCTAAAGCCTGGGTCTTGGTACGCTGGTGGGAAGCACGGAGGGGGCAGAGGATACTGGTAGGGGTATCCTTGGCCCAGTGGCCAGGGAGCAGCAGGATGTGGGAGCGGAGCGAGGGTGTCCTGATCCGAGGCGCCGCTGGAACCGTTGTTCAGGTTCAGTGCAGCCAGGTCTGGAGAAGAGACAAAGGGTGAAGGAATGGAGACTGTAAGAACATCCCCCTTTCACAGGCTGGAGACTGAGCGTGACTGACAAGTCTGTGGCATCAGCAGAAAAAAAATCCTGCTGCCCTAAGCCTCAGTGCAATGCCCTCCTTGAGGAGTTCATCCCTCTCTTCCAAGGGCTCCGATTCCTGGTGTAACAGGAAGCATCAACCACTTGTCACACAACATCAGAACAACCACCTGTTCTGGAACACCCACTTGTGAGGCCCCACAGGACTCAGAGAATCCCAGAACAGGCAGGGTTGGAAAGGACCTCTGGAGACCATCTGCGAGGGCAGGGTCACCTGGGGCAGGTGACACAGGGCCGTGTCCGAGGGGGGAGGGGGGGGTCTGGAATGTCTCCAGAGAGGGAGACTCAGAATCATGGCATCAACAAGATTGGAAAAGACCTCTGAGGTCATCAAGTCCAACCTTTGACCCAACACCACCTTGTGAACTCCATGCCCTCCCTGGGCAGCTGTCCCAGCACTCTGCCACCCTCCACGGAGAGGAGCTCTTCCCCATGCTGAGGACACCCCCGCGTGCACCCTGAGAGCACAAGGGACACACACAGAGAGCCCTGCCCTCCCCAGAGGGGACTCACTGCCACAGAGGTCTCCAAAGACGTAATAGCACTGCTCTGAGAAGGTGATTTTGTTCACAGTGTGCCTGAGGTAGCCGTGTTTCAACATGCTGCTGGCATATTTTCTCGCCTCCCGTCGGTCTTTGAAGCCTTCCACGTGTGTGTAAAGCCAGTCAACCACATCTGCTCCTGAAATGACAACAGGGAGAGGAGGCACGGGATCATCTGAGCCAAACTGATCCCATCTGAGCACCAAATACACACACACAGAGAATTTCATTTACACATTGTTCAGCTCTTCCATGAAAACTACACGGCATTTCCAGACAATAAGAGATTGGGAGAGCCATCCTTCCTCAAGATGTTAGGTTGTCAAAAGACTTGTGTTCCAACCCCTTTCTCAGAAAAAAGGAACTATGATGTACACTGACTAAATGTAAGCACAGTTCAGGTCACAGTTGTGGTAACTTTAAATCTAATTAAGATGTTTCATTAAGGTTGTGTGGCTGCCTGGAACTGGAATTCCAAGGCCTGCTGCTCTGCTGGATTTAGGCAGATTGCTGGAGCCACCTGAAAACTTGAGATATAAAACCAGGGATTACGAACCAGCTCTGGGTGGGCATGAGGAACGTGCAGCAGGTTTGGCTGTCCAGGCTCTAACAAGATTAGTTATTAATATTAGTTATTTCCTGTCACACTTACAGCTGTTCATAAATACCAAGTCAAGGGAATTTAAGAAGTCATAGACGGGGGGGGGGGGCGGGGAAAATTCATATAAAGGTGATTTCTTCAATCTATTTCCATAAAGTCACTGTTTATTCACCCTCCCCCAGCATTCCTTGGATCTGCTTACCTATCACTGCATTGGAGATGGTGATTTTTAACCACATCCTGTCCCGAATTTCAAGGCCTGAGTCTGGCAGCTGCATAACCTTGACAATAGTAGCCATGTCACTCTTCACAGTTAAGGGAGATTCTTCTAATTCTGAAAGCAAGAGAGGTTACAGGCTGCTTTGAAACGAACTGAGCCTCCAAAGACCTTCTCAGCTCCCAGTTTGGATGAAACAAAGACACAGTTTTACCAACAGGTGCAAAAAAAGACACAAAGGTTCCCAAATGCACCCTCACCCACAGCATAAATTACAGCATTTGTACAAAACCTTCAGACTTTGTGCTCTGTGCCAACAATTTAGTCACTGAAACCTCCCATTTCACTTGGCCATGGACAGCCCTCCCCAGCCAAGGGATCAGGGCACGGTGTGCAGAACTCTGGGGGACAAGGATTTCTTGGCTTGCTCTTTAACTTTTGTGTTAATTCTCAGAAACAACCCATCAGAAGGACAGCCCTGTCTCCATCAATATCCTGCTTTTCCTTTTTAAGACTTGGACAGCGTTCTCTTGGGCAGAACTGAAATGAGAAAAGAAATTTTCCATCATTGGGAGAAAGGCAAGTGGTTTTCCCTCAAAAAAACCCCACTTCCCAGGATCCCAGTGCTGGAGCCTTACAAGTGAACAAGTCACTCCACCCAGCATTACCTTGCCCTGCATCTTTCTTGTAGGGCACTGTTAAAAACCTCCCAGATGCCTCCCCAGCCATCACTGCTCCATTCCTGTTTCACACTCATGGGCACAGCTGGATCCTCAGAGGCTTCACGTTTCCCTGATCCATTTTTATATTAAAACCAGAACAGCAGGGCTGAGACTGACCCTGATGGGCTGAGGGTCCAGTTCCTTCAGAAACCCTTTCTCTGCCACACACAGAGGCCAAGTGGCACCTGATACTGAAGCCCAGAGGGGGAATGTGGGGCCAGGGATCCACGAGCTGCCTCGTGTTCTGTGCAGAACCCAGTTATGCTGTCATGCTCCTTGGATACAACACCCAGTTCTTCTTGTCCCATCTTCCAGCCCTAGAAAATTCATGTGGAATGTGTGTCTGTGTTTGCAGCCCAGCTCCTTCTCCAGCAGGAATGCAGAAACCCTCCTCCCCCCCTTTCTCCCCACATCACCCACCTTTCAAAAGCACAAGGGAACCAATTTTGTCCTTTTCCAGCCACCCAGAATTCTGATAGAAGGTACAGCAAGCGTGAAACAATGAGAACTGAAAATGCTTCTTTCCACTCATGCACTGCCAATATGCAGGGAAACACCCCAGAGCAGCTATGCATGCAGCTTCAATACTTACAAACTTGGAATAAACACTCAAATTTGGCTTTTGCTTTAAGTTAGTTTGGTTAGTGGCAAAAAGCAACACATTTGCTTGGGGAAAAACAGAACCCAACCAACTAACACTCAAGTAAAGTCTGTGGGGAGCAACAAATTGTATTTTCTTGGAGACCTGCGATCTGCATAGAAAGGGTAACACAATGGTCACCAGTATTTTCCAAGTTCTGGTTGCTGTAAAAATATGGACAATTCTACGAGGCATCTGAAATGCTCCCATCTGGAGAGGACTCAGGGGAGTGCTGCTGCCCTGCCTGGGGCAGGTCACAGGGCTGGGCTGAGGGCAGGGGGTGAAGCAGGAGGTCACAGTGAAGGTCAGGGGTGCTCCCCGTGCTCTTGCACCCCAGAGAGATGATCTTGTGAGAAGCTGTCTCCAGAAATGGGGCTCTGCTCCCAAAATACCTTTATTTTCAGAGTGTGACTGAGAGGGTGGCTGTTCCCCACCTCCCAGTCACAGCCCCAGCATCAAGGCACAGAATACACGGATCAGGAGGAATGCTGAGCACAGCTCTCTTGTTTGACAGCAACCAGCAGATACATCTGAGCCCAGCGATCTGCAGGACCTGCAAGGCTGAAAACACAGCTCAGGATGAAGCGGCCACCAGGGAGGGGGGTCACTTGCTTTCTGCTGCAGATGTGTTTCCCCTCAGTGGTGCTGCCTGACAGCCAAAGAGGCACTGAGCTACACACCTGCATTCCAAGGTGAGGTGTAATTCCAGGAAACAAGAGCTTGTAAAATCTAAGAGGTTTTATAACCAATACCACATTGGTCTTGAAAATCTTTAAGGTGTTGTTTTGAGTAAAAGAAAGGAAGAGTTAACATTCCTTAAACAGGCGTTTCCAAGATAAGGAATCATGACAGTCTCTTGTTACATGGATATGACTAATTTAGAGACTTCCACGGGAAAAATAAGACAGGAAAGAAGGTTGAGCTCTAACCATAATTTCACATGGGGCATTAAACTTGTTTTTTCCTCATCCAATAAATTCTAAAAGTATTAAAAATTATATAAAAGAAGACCATGGGAACATGAGGGGAGGATTTCCTAAATGGCACACTAAATTATTAACCAGTGACACCTTTGTGAAGTAAACTATTTAAATTCATTAAAAAACCAGCCAAATGCAAGGAGGGAGCTCTCCCATCCCCCCCGAGGGGGTAAAGCTGGAGGCCGGACCTGTGTCCTTAAAACGGGCACATTTAAAAGGGACCTTCCGGAGAGTGACCCCTGGCCAAACACCTCTGTGGAAACCTCGAGGAACAAAGTTTTCCTGCTCCCCATGGGAATCCCAAGTGCAAGGAAAGGCATTCAAGGGCTGCGTGGCGGCTGCCGCTCTCATCGTGCTCCGGGGCGGGGTTTGGGCACAGCTGGGCACCGCTGGCCCCGGGCTGGCCGCAGGGTGACTTACTTTCCGACTCGGGAATTGAGCTTGTTAGTGAGGAGCTGGTAGATGTGGTGATGCTCATGGAGGGGCTCATACCGTAACGGGGGTACGCTCCCGTCATGGCTGTGGTATGAGAGATCCAGGCCGCGGGGTCGATGGGCCGCACCGGCTCAGCTGCACGACAGGGGGGGAGGGAGAGACACACACGCGGTCAGCAAACACTCTGGGAGCGGGGATGGCACTGGGAGCAGGGTGGTTTTCCTCAGGATTTCGTGTTCCCATAGCCCGCACCAGTCTGGGGCACTCATTGCAAAGGATAGCGGCACCCTTGTCTTCTCACTGGGGATAAACTGGGCCCACCGACACAAGAACAGGCCTTACCGGGGATAAACTGGGCTCTTACTGGGAACAAACTGGGCTCACCATCACAAGCTCAGCCCTTACTGGGGACAAACTGGGCTCACCAGCACAAGCTCAGCCCTTACTGGGGACAAACTGGTCTCACCATCACAAGCTCAGCCCTCACCAGCAGGAGGCAGCTGTTTGTTGCATGAGCACAGAGCTTTTATTGCTACTGAAAGGTTTACTAAGACACAAGTTGTAAAATGAGATAATTTCAAGCTTATTTATGTCTATCAATATATATTTCAATATTACATTAATGTTTTTATTGTATGTATTATATATGAAGCATATTTCAATATTAATTATGTATATCTCTGTTGTTTGCCTCAAATTTTGAAGACACTAAGTTTGAATTCTAAGAAGTGTGCATGTGACAAAATGCGGCTTTCTAAACACTTGTGTATGGTTATCCTCCAAACTTCCTATCAGCTGTAAGGTTAAGATCATGAGGATTTACCCTCCAAAAGGTTAGGAGCTTGGTCCAGAGCCACAAGAATCAAAAGAAAAACTCCCAGGCATCCAGTGGGCACTGGAGTCTCAGAAAGGGACTTAAACCCCTGCCTCCCAAAACAAAAGCAAACAAACACTACAACCAAATTTCCAAGAACTGAACTTGTGGGGAATGGAAATCTGTTGGGTGCCAAAACAGGGGGAAAATATTGCAGACCTTGAGGGCTCCAGAGGAACCAGCAAAGAGCCCAGACGTGTACTCACCCCTGGGGATGGTGAAATAACTCCTGGGAGTGGGGTCCCAGCACTTGGCTACCGTTAGGCTGATAGGTCTGGGAAGGGAGAAAGAACAGGTGAGGATGAGTCTTAACTACCCTGCAGAGTTGGAACTGCTACAAGAACTACTTGAAACAAACTTATTCCTGTCCAACAGTTGTCAAGCACATTCTGAGGATGTTTTTGAGGTGCACGTTGGAGTATTTTCCACATGAAGCAGCATCAGGATGTTTCTGGTTTTGTACAGATAATGAGCACTATTGGGGAAATCTGGGGAGCTGGGATCAGTCCTGCTGGTTCTTAATGGAGATGAAAACGCTGATTTCCCTGAGGTTTTCCCCATTCCAGTAACTGCACATGGAGCACAAACAGCAAGAGGCTTTGCAACATGCTCACCCTGGTTTGGAGACTATTTCCCGTAGAACCCGAACTGCATCGTCATTGCTCATGTTCTCAAAATTGACATCATTCACCTGCAACGGTGCAGAAAGCAGAGGTCAGCCTCTGGGACAGCAAAATTAAACCCACTGCAATGATTTGTTTCCCAATTTATTTGCCTTGTAACTGTTTCTATTCCTTTGAGCAGAAATGCAGTTTCTCAGAGCGCATCTCGCAAAAGATTGCCGACAGCAGCCTCTGTGACGCGCTTCTCTGAGCATGAATGAATTCCATCAGCAGGTTACTGTGAGCCCAGGGGCCTGGTGGGATGTCCAAGCTGAGGCAGCCCCACAGCAGGCAGCAGCAGCTCTTGTGGGAGGCCCTGGAGCACAGACCCACCTGCAGGAGCATGTCCCCGGGCTCGATCCGCCCGTCGGCCGCCACCGCCCCTCCTTTCATTATGGAGCCGATGTAGATGCCACCATCGCCCCGGTCATTGCTCTGTCCTACAATGCTGATCCCCAGGAAATTGTACTTCTCTGCGTGCACACAAAGTGGAGGGTTGGGGAGGGACAAAAGCAAACAGAGTGATTGGAATGATAACGAAGAGTTAACATCAGGCTGCCTCAGCTTCAAAACATCCGCTCTCTCAAGGCACGAGCTGGGCCAGGTTTGACTCTCAGTGCCCTCAGGTTGCCCTAATGGCCAGAGCCTGCCTGGCCCCTCAGGCAAACACTGCTAAAGACACTGGGTTTTCACACAGGACAACCAAAAGTGACATTCAAAAAAACCAGCAGGAGAAACAACACTGCAAAGACAAGTCTGCAGCTCGAACTCAGGTCCCCAGTCAGCTCTGAGCACTGTTTGTTCCACCCATCAGAGGGGCAGGAAGGGTTTGCCGCTACTGAAAGTGCTCAGCTCATTGGCAGCCCTGCACATTTCTGTCTGGTAAAACAATGAGCAGCAGAAACAAAAAACCTCCAGAGCCCTTCTACCCTTGCTCCTAACAGTGTCTGACCCATTACCATTCCTACAGCTCACCTTTAACTCCACATCCTGGAGTTCCAGCCCTTTCCCTGGAAAGAACACTGATGTGCTTGTGCAAAGGGTGAGAACTATCCAGTGCTGCCCTGGGAATCCAGGCACAGCAACTCTCAGCTGCCATTCCCTTTAGCCCACCTGGCATCCTTTCAAGCCAAGGAACTCTCTCCTGGCTCCAAGGGCTACCCCACCATCCCCAAACACATCTCTATCACTTGAAATTCATGATAATAAGCATGGCTTATCCTCTTACCCATGTTGAGTGTGACAGTGATGATATTTAGGGACATGGTGGAATCAGTGATGCTGCTGAACGAAGACGACTGCAAAATACAACAGAGAATTCTCGAGGTTTTAAATGGCTCAGAGTAAGACAATCAAAAGAACTACTGAGGATTATCTCATCGGGACTTGATTAAAAGGTTTTCATTTGGAAGGCATCCAGAAACTACTGTGGCCTCCTCAAAAGTATTCTTCATTTAGGATCTGTAAGGGAAAGAAAGCTGAACAGTCTGCACCGTCCGCAGAGATCTGTTCATTAAACACACAGAGCAAGGTCCTATTTTGAGGTTTCTCAGCTGAACGTCACCTTGCATCATTTCTGCTTCCTGACTGTGACTGACAGGCAAACATTTACACCCTCAAGTGCCCCCAGTGCAGTGTGAGTTATTGCATCCACAGCTTCTCCCTGAGGAGAGGAGTGAACATGATCCGTCAGGAAGTGGGAGGACAGACACTCCCCTGCCTCCAAAACTAAATACAAACGTGCTTCTCAAAGGTGATCTCAAACACTGCCCCAGTTCTTGTGGTAAAATACACGTGAGCTCATCCTTTAAAGTGTGAAGAATGGTATTTATGGGGGAAGAGAACAGTTACTTCCAGAGCCTGTCATTTGGGCCACCCCCATCCTGCTGCCATAGGGCTGGCACACAGAAGGGCGACACAAAAGAGTTGAGATCCCCTGTAAATTCACATTTCTCCTTCCAGCAGAATGCAGGTCTCAGTGATTTATGCACCAGGCACCTGACACCCCTTCCCACACCGGCCAGCAGCATAATGGACCTTCTCCTGCAGAGACTGCTCTTGGAAAAGACAAGGAATTGGATCACTGAACAGTAAAATGAAGAAGGGAAGAGGGGAAAAATTTGACTTCAGTGCTGCAGAACTTCAAATGCAGAGATTTAGTCCAGGGAGCCTTTCCAAAGAATTCAGCAGGCACAGACCTGTTCTGGATCCCTTCCTAAGTGAAGGGCTGCACTCAGAAATCACGGCTCACCTCCCTGGCAAGGGCTGCTGCCAACCTTACCCTGTCGATCTGCCGCATCCTTTGTTTCCTCCTCCTGCGTTTGTGCTTGCGGATGAGCCGGGACGACGTGCTCTGCTCCGTGGAGCTACTCAGCCTGGGGGAGAGGACAGGGGGGTCACCTCTGGCCACCTGAGCCACCTGCATTGCCCAGGAGAGAGGAAATGCTGCCCACACCACCAGCCAGCTCCCAACAGCAGAGAGGAGATTCCAGCTAAACCAGAGCAGGGATTAGAGTGGAATTTATTGGCTTCCTTCCTTTTGGGAGCAAGTCTGAGTGCAAACCTTAATGCCAGTTTTTGTGAGGCTTGTCCTGGTGCTGTATTTTCTTCCACTGTTAACAGGAACCCAAGGCTGAGGTTTGAATTCAATGAAGTAAAATAGCAAGTGATAACGGCTACTACCAAACAGTGACAGAGGAACAGTGAACACCATTTACCTTCACAGATTCTGTTAGTTTGATTTTGTGGTGGGTTTTTTTCAGGCCCTTCAAACCTGTAGAACCTGCATGTGCTACATTGTACACAGAAATCCTTAAGATCCCCCTGAGAGTTCTGAGCTTTGATTGCTCTCATTCTGCAGAGAGCAGAGTTAGACACAGAGAGACATAAATGGATTTGCCCAAATTAACTTCAGGAGCCTGGAACAAAGCCTGGATTTCTCAGATACCACTCCACCACCACAGACACACCTCTCCTCTAGTTATTATGAGAAGAATGGCCAAAAATCCCAGACAAAGTAATGCTCCACCATTAATCAAGATTTAAAAATCCAACCCTGTACAAGTAAGTGGACTGGCACTGTCACCAAACAAACAGCGCCAGGCTTTTCCCCCACCCCAATTTCCACATCCCTGCCTGCAAAGTTCCAGCCAAGGGTGTGGGAACACTTCAAGCAAAACTGGGTGTCAGGACACCAAAGGCCACCGTGGGGAACCCACCTGGGATGAGCGAGGGGGGTTTGCACCGAGGGCACCGAGCTGGTGTTACAGATGCCGCAGCTGCTCTCAGGGTGTGAATCTCCCGACATTCCCTTTGAGTTCCCAAAACTATTCCAGGCACGTTAACCTCACACACTCCTCTTCCCCCCTCCCAGGAGGGAGAATTAAAGAGCCAAGAGGTGGGATTTTTCAGAAGAGATCACAAGTTGGATAATTCTTGGTCTGCGGAAACAGCTCAAAGCACTTGGGTTTGTGAGGCTTTGCCTTTGCAATGGGAGACATACCAAGGTCTCGCAGCCAGGGCTCCCAAAACTGGCCTTGGCCAACACTCACCACCTTTTCTGGAAGCACCAGCAAAGACTGACACAGAAACCTCCCCGTGCATTTGACTACCAATATTGTCCCCTTTCCCTATTTCCTCTCTGACTTCCTCCTCCTCCTCCTCTCTCCCAGAAAAACTCATCAGTGGGATTCAGCCAAAATTTCCAGCACACAATCATTCAGGAGAGTTTGAGCAAAGGCAAGGCAGGCTGCTCAACAGTGAACCTGCTCTTAGAGACTGGGATTTTCTTTTAAATTCAGTGGTTTCTTGGCAAATCTCTGAACTTCTTTCACCAGATGATAACACGTGCAAAGTGAAGTTCTTCTTTTCGTGGTATGTTTTCTATTCTGATCAGTATCAGAGTGGGAAAATAGGAATCAGCTCCTTAGAAAAGCCCCAGTTCAGGTTTAGTTCAAGACAGACAATATTTCAGGGAAGCAACTACTGGAGGCAAAACAACCTCTACATCAGTTACACAGAAATGATGATCAGAAAGCACTGCAGAAATATATTAACACCTATTTTCATGTGGCCATGGTACATTTCATCATCTCTTCCTGTAATTTCTATCAAATCCACAGCCTTCATGCCTCCTTGCTGAATCCTTCATATTTTAGGAGTACCTGGATGCCAAACAACAGCTCCAACCTATTCTAATGAGGAATAATATTTTGCTCTCTGAAGCATCCCCAAAAATACAGAGTAAAAGTTATTACTGCAATTTGATGAGCATTAATACAAGATGGTGTATTTGAGCTTTAGAGACAAATCAAGTGAAAAGATGAAAAGCAAATCTGGAATCATCAGTACCGAGTAATGTCCTGCACTGGCTACTGCCCAAAATCCTGACTGCACCTCTAACACAAAGGCAAATAAACCCATAGCAAATATTTTTAAAAATAATAATAAATAATAATTTGATCAATCTACATCCCCCAAAGGAAGGGGAAAAGTTAGCATTTGTTAAAGAAAGCTTATCTATACAGTTGAAAAGGAACTAATGCCAGTTTCTTCAATGAGACATAATCAAGTTTTTGCAGTGAATTATTTTAGTTACATTGATCTGAGAATACCAATTGCAAGTTGCTGACAATAATCCTACAGATGTCATATCTCTTAAACCTCTATTTGCCTAACAGAAGACAGAAAGCCTTTTTACTGTAAAGCTCTCCCTGAGCTCCCTCTGTCAACCTGTGCTCAAAATCCTGCCTGCAAACAACATAAGCATTCAATTATACCATCCTTTGAAAAGAAAGGAAATAAATTACTGTGCTCTGCCATTCTGTACTGCCCTGTAATACCTGTGAACAAGTTCACCAAAATAAACCATCATTCTTTCACTCTAACTGAATGCAACAGGCTTTCCTTGGACTTGCCCAACTCTGCTCCAAGTTAAAAATAACCCAGAGTCGAACACACTGAGAAAAGCATCCTTAACCTACCGCCCCTACCCTTCCCACCTCAGTTCTTCTCTCTGTGGCCTCCTCCCTGCACAATCTCCTCCCCAGAGCAGGAGCTGAGAGCAGAGTCCCTGCGCTGTTCCTCCCCAGACTTACCCCCTTCCTCCCCAGGCTGTCCCCAGCAGCTCTGCAGCATTCTCGGCGCGCTATTTGCCTCGGAAGGAAAACTTCTCCCTGCCAGCACAATCTCTCATCTGCCTGAGAACACCATCCCTGGAACACAGCAGCATACCTCGGAGCATTCCATGGAGTGGTTCTTCCTGACTAGCTGGCCTGGCAGCTGCTCCCTGTGCCAAAAGCTCCTGCCCCAGCCCCGAGAGGGAAAGGCCAGCGCAGCAGCTTCGAAGAATCTCTTTCTTCTTGGGTCAGACGCGGGAAGTTTGGCTTTACGAACACCGAAACACTGAGCTGGGTCTGCTCTGATGTGCCTCAGTGGCCACCCTGCCTGTGCTAACCCTGCCCTGCTGCATTGCTTGCTGCCATGGAAATCGTTCATTTATTTACAAGAAACCCAAATGAGCTGCAGGGTTGTTGTTGTTGTTGTTTTTGTGGGCTTCGTTTTTTAGGGAGGGAAGGAGGGTTGGAAGCCCTAAAGGCTTTAGGAAGGCTTAGGGTGCAATGAGGTTAACTGCTGATCTTGCCAGCCCTTTATGCACAGGAACATCCAGGTGAAGCACAAAACATCCAGAAGGGTAATTTTTTGTATCTTCAGGTGTTGGCAACTTCATCACAGAACCATGGAATGGTTTGGGTTGGAAAGCACCTTAAAGATCACCTCATTCCAACCCCACTTCCATGGGCAGGAACAACCTTCTACTTCACTGTAACTGCAACAGAGGTTCTTGAAACTCATTCAGGATCAAATCTTCAAAGTTCACTTAGTTACCCCTTCAACCCTTGGGAAACACACGGCCTTCTAAGCAGAATTTGGAGGAACTGCTGTTCTTCAGCAGGTCTTTAAGCCATCACCAACTGCAAGACCAAACAGATCCACCGAGCTCTGTTTGCAAACACAGCAAGTGGTTCAGGATCTCCGGGGGGCTGCTCTTTGCTGTTTCCATTTTGCCCAGAATTTAAGAATATCACACTGCACCTTATTTGTTTGAGGCTGCAGATCTCTGGGAACCACCAAAGACCAATAACCTTGTTCTCTGACAATTCACAGGAATCTGCCATGGGTTTTCAGAGCTCACTGGGCTGAACAACAGACACTGCTCAGAGAACGTGGCCAGGAAAGGGAAGGGTATTTGTTTTGATTAATTTTACATCCTTAAAAATAAGTACTTTAAATCCCAGGAATTTATTGGCTTATAAACCTTTTATGGAACAAGAGAAATATCTTTAGAGATTTACAAGGGTGTCTTGAAAAGGAGAGGAATTTTTCAAGAAGGAATGATTCACACTCTCTTTGTCTGCACAAAGAGAAAGAAATAAAGAAGCCATAAATACATGGCAACTCAGCCTGCCTTTGCAATAGCACTCACTTTCATGAATTCCTGTACTGCTCCCAGGCCTCAGACTATGCAATTACACAGGAATTCCTTTATAATTCAGCTCTAGTGAAGTGCACACTTATTAGGAACCTATGCTGAAGGTATTTTATTATAATATTCACACCATTACTTTATAAATAGGTAGGCAGTTGCACAGTGCTTTGATCTTAAAATGTGACCATTCTTGCTATTAAAAGGGCAGGACAGAATTGTTCTCTTTCTTGGAGCAGTGGCTACAGACACCTTGGGCAGTGACCCAATAATTGAGCTTCATTCTTGGAGCAGAGATTACACACAACATGATATTACTGATGAATTATCAGTGCTCAGATCACACGGAACAGGGGGAAAAAAAGAAATTAAAGGGAAATTTAAAATAAGGGGCGGGGAGGGGGGGAATATCAGTCAGCATGTTTCAGAAAAGCCCAGAAACACAGTGGAGTGCCTGGAAAAAGGTGCAAAGAGCACAAAATCACAGAATCAGCTGGGTTGGAAAAGACCTCCAAGATCATCAAGTCCACCCTTTTACCCAACACCACCTGGTCACCCAGACCATGGCACCAAGTGCCCCGTCCAGCCTCTCCTTGAACACCTCCGGGGATGGTGACTCCACCCCCACCCTGGGCAGCCCCCTCCAATGTCCAGTCACTCCTTCTTGGAACTTACTCCCAGTGTCCAACCTAAACCTGCACTGGTACAGCTCAACACTGTGCCCCCTTGCCCTGGGAGCAGAGCCTGACCCCCACCTGGCTACAACCTCCTCTGTCAGATGGCTGTAGAGAGCAGTAAGGCCCCCCCCGAGCCTCCTTTTCTCAGGCTGAGCCCCCCCAGCTGCTCCTCACAGGACTCGTGCTCCAGCCCCTTCCCAGCACCTCAACATCCCTCCCAAACCGAGGGACCCACAACTGGGCCCAGCAGTCCAGCAGTGCAGGGGCAGCATCGCCTCCCTGCTCCCGCTGGCCACGCTGTTCCTGAGCCAGGCAGGAGGAATTCCCAGCTCAGCCCCCGTGGCAGTGCCCCACCTGCTCGTGTTGTCGTCGTCCTCGGAGTCGATGAAGCTGCTGGACTCCAGCTCGCTGCTGAGCATGGTGGAGGAGCTGTCGTAGCCAGGGGGGTGCTCGCGGTGCCTGTCCAGCTTTGGGTGCCCGTTGATCCGGGGGGCTGCCAACAAACACACCGCGAGAGGTATCAGCAAGAGGGGAAGGGCAAGGGAGCTCTGCTGGAGGATCCTCATGCCAAAGCCAAGCTCTTTGCAGAGCCTGATCCCGCTCAACAGCTGGAAAAGCCGCTCTCCTGGCTGGCCTGCCTGTGTTTTCCCTGACTTTTCCATCTGTCTGTGGCCCAGTTTACGGACAAGCCACAGCTGGATTGAGGCAGAAGCAGGAGGCATGAGCAAGGTAGGAGACATCACTGAGAAAGGCCAGGAGAAGCTGATGGTCACAGGAAGGTACCAATGAAGCCCCTGGGAAAGCAGCAGTAACACACCGAGGGTGGTATGGACAGTCCCAGAAAACCTTAAACAACAATCGGGATTTCTAGATATTCCAGAACAACCTGATTTATGCACTAGATGAGAAGAGCTCACTATACCACTAAGGCTTCCTGTTTGTATTTTTTCCCCTTTCCTTTTTTCTCAGCTATATCTTCTCTGTTATAAACAGAAAAAAAAAATGGGTTCAATTTCACATTTCCTGCCTGAATTAAGATATTCTGTTACAGAAAAGCTTCCATGCACTGCCCCGTTAGCTAAAAATTACTTTACCAGCCATTTAAACTTCAATTTTAATACTGTTTTATACATCCCAGACAGCACCAGGTAGCCTTGAACTCACAAGAAAGGTTTCCTATGTAATTAAGGTTTCCATTTAAATACATAAAGGTTTTCCTAATTTCTCTATCCAAATAAAATTCCCTTTTCCAAGTTTTTCCTAATATTAGCCAGCATAGTTTAAGGGGTGGGGGGCGAGGTCAGGAAACATTATTATAATTGAATGAGTCCTTTCACAAACCATAAGTTTATTCATAAAACACTGCCATGCATCCAAGTTTTAAATCCCAACAGGAGCCATTCCCTGCTCTGGTTCCATGCCTGTCCCACTAATGACCAGGGACTTTCTGCCCTGCTGACCCCCTGGCCCTGTTTCTTCCTTAGAGCATCACAGAGGTCACTGGGACCAAAAAGCCTTCCAGTGTCTCACAGAGACGACAATAAAGCACAGCCTGGGAGGGCAAGATTTGTCCTCCTTGATTTTTATCAACAGCAGAGCAGGCCCTGCCTGAGGGACAGAAGCACATCAGAGACCAAATCAAAGAAGCCTCGAAAGCAGAAAGAGAAGAGCAGCATCTGCTCAAGGACAGTGTAAAGAGGGCTCTGTGATACTGCAGAGAACAAGGGTGTCTCAGAAGAAGTCACATCCAAGCTCCCAGTTCAGAGGGAAAGCAACAGCTCCTCCAATCCCCTCCAATGCAGAAAGTCTCTCCCATTTATTAACAGAAATGTGATCACTCTGTCAAAGCAGATTTGCAACCCGAGTGCCGGGCTCAGTCCCTGCTACCAAAGTAGAGAAGAATGATGAGACTGTCCACTCCTACTTCATGCTCCTACCCACATCCCTGTATCCTGCTTTGCCTTGTGCCTGAAGTTCTTTGGAAGCCTCAAACAGCCCCTAATCACTCCACCAAAGACAGGCTTCAAGCCTCCATGGCAATTGTTTTCTAGTTCCAGCTCTTCTTCAGATCCCTTGGCACACACCGTGATAAAAAAATAAGAGATATTGCAGCGCTGAATGGAAATCCGCAACAGCTCCTCTTCCCAAACATTTGGGATCTACATCCTGCCCACATGAAGAGCTCCTCAAGGCACAGGCCACTCTGGCATTTTTCAGCTCACCCCACAGCACACCGGGTGTGGAAACACCAGTGTCGACACTTGACATCTGCAGACTTGTCAGAAACCGGGCAGGAGCTGTAAGACATCCTGCCAGAGAGCTTGTCCCTTAATCACCTCCCTAATTAGAGCTTCCACAGCCCCCTTTCTCACTCCTCCCCAGCAAACTGCCATGGGAGCTTTGTTCTTCCCAGCCAGGGGTCCCCAGGACATGTGCCAGGCAGACCTCCCACGTCTCTAATTAAGATCCTCACTCCACTTTCACTTAATAGGGCTCTTGTCAACTTCCCAAAGCAACAGGGACTGGAAGGCAGAAAGCAGAGCCCTGACACACCGAGTGCAGTTTTCCTGGAGATGTTATTAGTTTGCACCAGCAATGTCACACACCTCCAGAAGGGCATGGATGAAGAAAAGAGTTTTATCGTGTTCCTCAAGCCACCACACTCTCTTTGTGGGTGTCCCTTCGGAATCAGGGGATATACAAGCACAGGAGAAGACACAAGAATTCATTAACTCTGCACTTAAAACAGGAGCATAATTTAAGGGAGAAACGGGTGGAAGAGCTTCCAAATGCTCGTGTTGTTATCTGAGTGAATCCCTGTTCTAGCAAGGATTCCCTGGACCGAGGACTCTGTTTTGCAGCCTCTCTGCTGCAAAACCCTTTTGCATTTCCAGTGGGAAGAGGTGTGAAAAGGCTGTCGGAGCAGCAGGAGTGTCCCACACCTCCCAGCCGCGCCCGGCCAGCAATATTTATAATGGCCCCTCTCTGGCTGTCATTGCCCAGTAGCAACTCAGCAGGAACAGCTTTTCTGGGATGAGTAACCCTGCAAGAATGAAGGAAAACACACAGGCTGGCTGAGGGAACGACCCACCCATGACACCACACTGGTAATTATCACCTGGTTCACCTGCCATCACCAGACCAAACCAAACCTGCCTGCCTCCGTAAGAGCCCCGTGCAGTTCAAGCCCACACTGTCACACTGAAAGCCAGCAAAGTTATTCAGTAAAATTAGGAAACCTTTTTTGCAAATTAAAATGGAGGGTAGGAAAAGAAACTCTTCATTTTGCTTCCCTTCTCTTCCCAGCCCTGGGGTTTTCCCAGGTCAGAACACGAACCTCTCGATTCCACAAGTAACCCAGGATGAGTGGACTCAGCCTCTTTGACCTGTAGAGGTTTTAGCTCAATGTGTCTCCAGTTCCCAAAAGGCTCATTAGCACCTCTTCTCACTTCGCCTGTTTGAAATGAAGGCAGTAACAACCTGCCCGTGTTTTCCTTTCCCTTTGCAGAGTATCCAGGGAAATCCTCACTGCCAGGGTGGGTAATTCCTCGTCCTTCCCTTTCCACCAGCAATGAGCTCCAACAGCTCCAAGCGCTCTGGGGTGAGGTTGTTGAGCAGCTGGGTGAGCTGGCAGTGCCGGACCTGTGCCCGTGCAACAACACAAACCTCTGAGTAATGCAGGGCTCCGAGGAGATCCCTCATCCTGCCCCCTCCAAAACCACCAGAGCTGTAATTTTGGTATTATTCAAACGAGTCTCTACAGGACCAGATCAAACACTCTCACTGCATCTGCTTCTTTCTGCAGGGAAAGGAGGATTTACCCATTTCGTAATGACAGTGAGCTCTGCTGCCCCTGGGACAGCCGAGATCCAGGGGCCACACCCTGCTGCCCTTTCCCCATCCTCCTCCCCCTTTTCCCAGGGCTGTCCCCCAATTTACATCCAGCTGTGCTCCAAACAAAGAAAACATGAACACCCAAGAACAGAATGACTCTGCTAACGTGTGACCCCTGTTATGAAAAGGCCTTAAAATCCTTTCCAGGATTAGGGTATTTCACTTCTTTTAGTATTTTCAAGTGGCAATTCAGGACGTGGTGCTGACCTGTGCATTTTAGAGATGCTTTCCACTGAAAACACACTGGTGTGTTATTATATATTTTAAGTTAGTATTGTTAAATAAAATACTGTTACGACCACAGAAACACTCTGGACAATAAATAATACATTTTGATGATACAGCAGTTACTATTGTTTTATGCATGTTACCAAAACTCACCTGTTTCAGGTAGAAGGCCTAAATTGTTTAGAAAACAGGTAATATTTGCACTACTGAGTGACAACAAGAGCTTTGACAGGAGAAGGAGGACATTTTATCCCATTCATTTCCAAAGGGAAATGCAATAACTGGTTTCAGACCCCTCAAAGGCAGAAACTCCTGTGCTCAATCAATGCAGACTGTGGTCCCACACCATCCAACACCAGCTCTCCTGCCATGAATATCCACAACAAAACCTGCACTGGCACTGACTGAATGTTTAAAACAATTCACCTTTTAACATCCTTCCTCTAACATGCTTTTTAACACACCACCATTAGAAAATTCTGCCCCTTTCTGTGACTTCCCAAAGGAACCTGCAGTCGGGATCATGCACAGACACCTCTCTGCTCCACCCACTGAGGAATTTTCATTCTCTCTGGAGCAGTTGGAAGGGTTAAATGAGCACAAAGACACCTGTTTCTGGCTCACAGTACAAATGTGACTTCTGGGTTTCTGACTGGAGGCACCTGCAGTGGGGGGAGCTGTGAATAAAGGCTATGATGGCATCTCCTGGGCCCGGTATTCCGAATTCTGGACCATTTTAAACTCAATGGGTGGCACCTCTTAATTCTTAATTAAGCCTGGAAATTCTTGTCTGGCAACGAATGAAAAAGCCAAGCTTACTTTGATGTACAGACTAGAGGCAAGAGATGAAGTTCTGCAGTTTATTCGTGTACTTTGGGTGTATTTAGATATAAAAAAAGACCTCCAGAGCCAAAGCTGTATCAGCATAAAACACTAGGGGCTGACCTAAGCCTCGAGAAATGAACAGTTAGTCCTCTCCAAGCTGCTCATCCTCTAATGCTACAGAAAGTTCTGTATGTTGTCCAAAATAATCTCTCTGCCCCTTTATTGTAGGTTGTCCAGACCTCTCAGAAAAGGCTGAGCTTCAAAGAGTTTCAAAGCAATTATCAAATTACTCCATTAAAACAATCCCAGTCCCCGAAAGCACGCAGGAATGCAGACACAAGTCTCTTCTGCACTACTCAGAGCAGTTGCTGCTCTGAAAGATTGTCAGGAAAATTGTTCTTTCTGAATGAAAAAAAAAAGGTGGGGGGGGGGGAAGGAGCCAGGACTCACCATCCTCGTGCCCTTCCCTGTTCCTGCGCCGGTGCCTGTCCCGCCGGTGGCTGACGACTGACTCTGTGCCTGTGTCGTTGTCCAGGCCATCCCTGCTGCTGGCAGCGTTGGGGCTGTCAGGGAACACAGAGCAACACACACCACAGTCACCTCTTTTTTTTTTCCTGTTTCACTAAAACAGCTGCAGTCCCTGGGGTAGAAGCCAGAAAACTGTTCTGCATCTGAGTGCTGCCCACCCCCCTGACTGCCCTGCTCGCCCCAAAACCACCGCGGGGGGGGGAAGACAATTCAAACACCCATGCCCTGAGACACACAGGGCTGTTTGCAAACACCCTGACACACACACACACAGGGCTGTTTACACGGGTATCTGCCCATCATCGTGGGGTTGGAAAAGCTGTTGCATGCCAGTTCCATAGGAAAGAAAGGCTGGCATGTGCTGAGATCTCACCAAAGGGCAGAAGGTACAGCTCCCTGGCCACTTTTAATATAGAGCACTGACCTTGAAGGTTGAAGTATCAGCAAAGCTCAAAATAACTAAGTGCTCAGAAGGACAGAATCATGGAATGCTCTCTGTTGGAAGGGACCTTAAAGATCATCCAGTTCCACCCCCTGCCATGGGCAGGGACACCTCCCACCAGCCCAGGTTGCTCCAAGCTCCATCCAACCTTGCTTTGGACACTCCCAGGGATGGGGCAGCCACAGTTTCTCTCGGAATCCCATCCCAGCTCCTCACCACACTCACAGCCAGGAATTCCTTCCCAATATCCCATCTAACCCTGCCCTCTGTCAGTGTGAAGCCATTCCCCCTTGCCCTGCACTCCAGTTTCCTGTAAATACTGTCTCTCCATCTTTGTAGACTCCAGGGCTGGAAAAGGCCACAGCTCATTTCAGTGGATTAAACTGAGGAAAGTGACCTAAAGCTCCCCAAAATGTAACAGTGCATGATCTGATGTGGGGTAAAGCTCTGCTGTGAAAGGTCTCCCTTAGGAAGTTACTGGTCCTGCTCATCCTCTCTGTCCCCCCAGTCCCACCTGGTTCCAAAGGACTCCCAAGTTCAGACCTGCTGCTCCTGCCTGCCCTGCCCTCACATTGTGTAATGACCATCAGTTACTTACCCCAAAGCACGCTAATGTCTTAGTGACTGGGATATTCTATTCCTAGAATTCCATGAGGCTGGAGTACACACATTTTGCACAGGGAATTCAACTCTCAGCAGTGCAAGCAGCTGGCCCCTGTGCTCCTGTGGGAGCTGGACCCACAGCTGGTTCTGTGGCAGCACAACTGTTATATTTTAGGGTTATATTTAAGAGGCCCTGATGCCTTCTGCACACCCACTCACTGTCTGGGCATTAAGGAACCGTGCTGACATGCCCAGAGCACAGAAATTAGGAAATCGAGCTTGTCACTCAGGAAAACATCTGCCTGCACATTCGAAGCCCTACCAAACAGCCAGGATGTATTTCAGGGTTGTCACACACAATGTTTGCACTGCTTTTTTTAGTCCACTACAGCTGAAAAGGGAGAGAGGGTGGCACATTCCTCAGGACACCCTGCGAGGCTCTTGGACATCCCAGCAGCACCATCTACTGACTCCTGCTCGTAATTCCCACTCCGGAATAGCCTCCTGGGCTAAATCCTCCTTCCAAGGGTGGTTTGTACCCTGACAAGGGATGGCAAAGGAACTCACAGCAGGCTCGTTTCCTCCCTCCTTGCTGAGCCAATTAAACCCAGCTCGATTTTCAGAGCAGGCACCCCAGAGCTGTGGGAGAAAGGTAACTCTGAGGTCGCTGTTCTCACCTCACTCCTGCACCTCCACCACCAAACCAGGAGCAGCCTCACCCGCTGGGATGGATTTGGAAACGCCAAAGAGAAGCAGCGGAGCGTGAATATCCAGCAGGAACTCCAGAACCCACATCAGGGAGGGGAAAAGTTAAGTTTTATTTGGGTTTAATCAACGATTTAGCGAAATATCAGTGCTGTCAGGAGGTTAGGTGAGTTATGTTTTCACCTCTGACATTCCCTGGCTGCTGCATCCATTCCTTGTGTTCCTGGTTGTCCTGTCTGTTGGAATAATTATGCAACACCCAGCTCAGCTGGTGCCTCTGATTTATACAAAGCCTCAATCAATACTGAAGGAGGAGACAGCAGGGGACAGATCCCTGGTAGTTTGAATTGCACTCAATAAAAATCTCAGGGATTTAGGCACACACACGTACTGCAGAATCACCCCAGCAAAATCCCAAAACCCATCATTTCCCAAAATCTCCGGAGTTCAGCAGCGGACTGCAGTCACGACTCAGGCTCTGGAAGGCAGGCTTTACAATCAAAGACTTGAGCAGCTCAACTTAGTTTATAGAAGAGAAGCAAATAACTTCAAAATTCAGTGGATTCTTTATCACTTGGAATCTTTAAACCTGGAGTGGGTGTGTTTTAAATTTTAATTCTAATAGTGAAACAGAATTTAGGGCTTCATGAAGAATAACTGAGATAGTGTTATGGACATAAACTGGGGTCATTATTTCATCTTCTGAAAAATAAAACTTACTGGCAAAAACTGCTGTAAAAACGTTAGGATGTTCAACTGTGAAGAAAAGAACCCAAAAAGCCACTAAAGTAGAACAAGTTTTAGCCCAAAAGATCTTCCCACCAACCAGATGCTCTGGTGCAGCTTAAAACAAGAGAGAAAAAGGGCATGGGGAGAAGAGTGTCTAACTCACAGGGTGATTATATTTTAAATAAATGTTTCTCTTGCAGCTATTGCGGGTCAGCAGGACAAAAGCACTGGCTCTGTTTGCTGCTCACATGCGCTGGCTCAGGCCTCTCCCAGGCAGCTCCTGAACACAGGAGGGCAGCACAGCCCTGGCGAGACACACTGCCAGCTATTTCCAGGATTTCTCCCCTCTGGAAGGCTTTATCTGGAAAAGACTCCCAACACCACACCAAGGGCTCTGCCATCCCAAAAAGCCCTGGCAACCCACCCCAGCAGGCAAACCAGGGGCACGTTTCCTTCTCCAAAGCTCAGCTAGAACCAGGTCCTGCTTTAAATTCCGAGGCCCTCCCTAAAGCTGGAGGTGTTTTAAGGATACCCATTGGCTCTGCACATGGAACAGGAAATAACAAGGCTCCCATGAAACCAGATGACTCCCAGTCTGGCCACACACAGAGCTGGCAGCCCCTGCATGGACATGGAGGAGGATTATTCCCTATGGAAAGTTTCTCTCCCGACAGCAGCGTTCTGCTGGCTCTGCATGCATAATTACATGTATAATTCCACATAACACCCTAATAAGTTGTCATCCATCCTCTACCCGAAGCATTTTGGGCTCCCTCACCCCTTAACTCTTCCACAGTGTTTGAAAAGGAGATATTCTGGATATGTATTTCACCCTAACAACAAGAGGGGTTATTTTATTCCCATTTCCCTTTGAATTCCTCAATATATTATTTTTATAACATCAAGAACTGCAGCAGCAAGAGAAGTGTGGGTAATAAACAGGCAGGAATTGCAATGTAATAAAGAAATCAGACAGTTTGCCCTTACTGGAATGATGGAGGGCGGGAGTCTCCGATGCCTCCTGTTCTCTCCAGGGGTGGTGGAAGGTCTGTGTGGCTCTCAGTGCACTGGGAACCCGTGTCAGAGTGGGAACTTTCAGCCAGGACCAGCTGCCAGCAGAAAAAACCAGAATTACCCACACTCATCCCATCTTCTCACTCCAAACACCACGTGTCTACCACAGCCTGGTGTCTTTGGGAATCGTTCTATAACCCAGTCCTGTTCCAAGGCAGGGTGTAAATTCTGCATGGAACAGCCAATGCCATCAATATCCTCAGTCATGGGCAGGGACGCCCCTGGAGCACGGATCGCAGGGCAGGGACGCCCCTGGAGCACGGATCGCAGGGCACACAAGATGTGCACTACACTCAATCTTATTCCCAATAAATCCAGGGTAGGCCATCTCCATTCCCAGTGTGACATCTTTAATCAGCTGATTAATAGACAAGACAAAAAGGAATTGAGTCTCTTCCTCTGCCCACCCTCCTGGTTTGTGGCTCATTTTAACACATTAATTGACAGAGAATCTTAGATTTAACTAAGACCTGACCCTACCCACTTACCTACTGGCTGGTCCCTACTTTTCTGTGTTTAAAAAGGAAATAATAAATACTTTAAAAAGGCAGAGATGCTTCAAGAATCCTTTTGTACACCCAAGATGACACTGGTTTTCCACACTGTTTGTTTCCACGCCAGTGCTTGGAAAAAACCTCCTGCCTGAAACGCACACACAAGAACCAAACAGAGCAGGTCCCCTCTCTGGCAATGACTCAGTAAATACAAAACAAAAAATGAATTTATATTTATAAATATAAAATGAAATCAGCCTTTTTTTAGGCCTCAATTTCCTAACCTAGAAAGGCAGAATACCACCACTTTTGCCCAAGTGAGATGAAAGCATCAACGTGCCCAAATACAAGCTAAACCCCAGGGGAGAAGAGCCACACGCTGGGTAAAACATCACTGCAGGGAAACAAACAAGCCCTGATCCAAGGCTCCTTTTAATTTATCTCTGCAAACACAACATGGGCATTGCCAATGAGCAGCTCCAGTTCGAATTCAGCTTTACCTGCTACGTTAGGTGGTTATATTTTATTTAAAAGCCTGAAAGTGGAGAGGAGGTGCCAGTTCTCTACTGTTCAAACAGGAAGGCAGATGACTAACCTGAGAGGGTTTGTGCACAATAAAAACTGAACTCCATCAACTGAAAGACTTGCTTGGTACTTTAAATGACTTCATAAAAATTATTCTCCCATTAATCTCAGAAAATTTTGCGTATCCAATGCAAAAAGTGTATTTCAACAGTCCATTGACCACACCCCCCCCCCACTTTCTGGCCATGATCCACAGAAATCAGGCTTGTCCTAATGACCTGGAGGTGACCAGGGTTATATCCTGTCCCCAGTCCCCTGAGCCACCCAATCACTTGGCCAAGCTCTTCAAACAACACAATTATAAGGCCTTTAGTGAAATAAATCCTCAACTAACAGTATGGATTAATACCTTTCACTGAGAGGCACCAAGGTCTCAGCTCACCTTTATTTTCAGCTGTGGAAGAACCAGAGTATGAGAGCTTCCGACTCCAACTGGTTAATTGATTGAGGACTAATTCCAATATAATGATCAGATGGATGGTGGCTGTTAAAGAAGGGGATGGAGAAGGACCAGGATGGGAGGGGACCTGCATTCCAGAGGCAGAGTGTTATTCCTAAGAGCATAAACCATAAATATGAGAAGGGAAACACACAGGCTGTAAAAAGGAACTGCCTGGAGACAAAACATGGAGGCAGCTGCATTATTCAAACCCTTATCACCAAAGCAAGAGCAACAGAGGAAACACTGAAGGGAAAAATAACACAAGCTTTTCCTAATAAACTTGATAATTAAGGCTTCTTTCTTTCAGGTGGGGGAGTTACAGGGAGATGTTTAGAAGTATGTTGGCATTATGGAGATGCAAAGATGTCTCTGAGCTTGGCTCGTCCCCTGAGGAATCCCTGTGCAAGTGCTTTCACTGACAAAAATCAAACCAGGGGGTAAAAAGAGGAAGAAAGAAAGGAAAAGAAGAAGATGGAAGTGGGTGTAAGTGAGATCTCTGCACCCCTCACACTCTGGATTGGACCAAGCTCTGCAAACAGGCACTTGGCACGAGGTATTGGGGAGCTGGAAAACATTCCTGCTTTGAGCCTTTGTGCTGATGGCACCCCCTGCCTCAAGAGGAGCCAGCAGGACAAACCCTTTCCATATTTCTGGATATTTGCTCTTTAGGCTTTCCCTGCTCCTGGAGGAAGAAGCCTTGGCCATGCAGGACCCACCGTGCTGATGGAGGCTGTGGGGTCACCCTGGGAGTGAAGCTGAGCAGGGGAAAACCCACTCCAGCAAAGCAACTCCTTGGGAATATCCCCCCCCCAGCCTTGGGCTGGGATTTCCTGAAGGATGAGGCACCGGGTACCCACCTCTCACTGAGCTGCAGTGGGACTGGAGTCTCACACACCCTCAGGGCTCCAAAACTTACCCACAGTGATCCCTGAGCCAGAGTCAGGAATTAAAACCCTATGAACTGGAATCGTTTCACTACCAGATGCAGTGAACTTGAGATATATCTGAACCCAAGAAAAGATACTGGCAATATCCCCTGTTTCTGAGTAGCTTGTTAATCCCAGATAAACATCTTTCACATTTCAAGTAGTAAATCACAAGCACCACAGTTGTGATAACACAGTGGCCAGTGCAGATATTGCCATGTTTACCTTCCCCAAACAAGATCCAGGTTGTGCTGGCTGTGCTGCTGCTCGCAGGCACTTCCAACCCAAAGTACACTTTAATTCAGGCACACCCTTTGGGGTGAAATTTTGCCCCTGAGGACTAACAATATTCAATATATAAATCCAGGAGTGTAACAGTTTAAGTAAGTTGCCTAAAGGGATCTTACCCCTCTGATAACCAGGACCTGGGAGCTCCTGCAAGAGGACCCGACTTCAGAGGTTTAAGCAAGAGATCTTGAAGCAATTAAGTTGTTAAAACAAGACACAGACTGTCCACATCTATATCTGGTTACAAGTGGAGAACTCACCCTCCATCAAAGCTTTCCTTCTCCACTTAGGGATCTCTGTGTTCAAGAGCACTGAATATAAATGGATGGCTGCAGACCAAGGGAACAAACCCACCCCAAAAGAGCAGCAGAACAACATTTGTTGTGCTAGGAAAGCAAATCTGCAGCAGAAGATGGCACATGCAGCGTTATTATTCTGATTGCGCTGCCTGGTTTATTTCTCCCATATATCCCAGGGATCAGAAGGGCGGTGTAACACCGAATTCCATGGAATCCTGGGCTCAGCTGGAGCTCTGGGGTGGGCAGCAGCCCTGCAAAATGCCTCCAGGTTGGTGAGGGTTTTTCAGGGACTGCAGAAGAGGGAAAACTCTGGGGGTTCTCACTTGAGAGAGCTCACACAGCCCTGCCCTGGCTGCACATGGAATTGCTGCTCCCTGCTCTGCTGGGCTACCTGAACTGCCTCATTTCTCCCAACAGCGAGGGACAGGCTGTAAATCATTATTAAGATAATTTTTGTCCCACAGAGCCACTTCCAACCTGTGACAGGACAAACCCCAGTGAGCTGTGTGAGTTCCACACCGTGACAACAAACCCCACTGACAAAACCCTCCTGTCTCCTTCGGTGCTGGAGAAGGTTTCCAGCATTTCCAGCAAGAAACACGGCTGGAAAACAGTTCTCTTGGAACTCATTTGAAGAAATCAGCATCCAGTTCACTGTGTCAACACCAGAGCACCAGGCACCATTATTGCTGCTGATCTTCAGGGACTCTTTGGAGCAATTGTTCCTCCTCTCTGTAGCTCCATCTCCCCTTTTCTCCTCCATACCATACCTGATTATCCTTTTTAACTAATTATGGCAAGGCCTGCCTATTACAGAGCTCAGCAGACACCTGAACAAACTCCCCCTGTGCAGAGTCCATTCTCCAGAGGAGAACCTGCCTGGCAAGGGCAAAGAGCAGACATTGGTATACTCTGCTCTCACACTCTCATCTGGCTAAATATTTTATTCATTTATCAGCACCAAAACTACAATATTTAAATTCTCACTGAGAGCAGCAGCAGCTCTTGGCATTTCTCTCAGCTCAGGGAGAGGTGAGGGACTGATACCAGTCCCTAAAAAATACCCTAAAAGAGCCATTTATGCCTTTGACAGCAACTTCAGAACAGCCACATTCATCTGCAAGTTGAAAGGAATTACTTCCCACACAGTCACAGGCCCCTGGAATGCCAAGTCAGAGCTTCAGAGACGTGGCCCATTATCCACACCAAGGCTGCTCCCAAAGGAGCAATTGCAGAGAAGGCTTTGCTGATGAGGTCCTGTTATTCCAGCAGCAATTCTGTCAAAGGCAACAGGACTCCACACTGCTAGAAGACCTGGAAAAGCCTGTCAGGAAAGGGATGTTTATTTTAGTCAGGAGAAATTGTCTCTGCTGGGTAGTTTAGGCTTCAGATGAATGAGGGTTTATATAACGTGTGAAGAGACTGGTCCTGAAATCAGCTCCTTTTATACATAAGAATCAGCAAGAATCTGCCCCTGTGGATTCTCCTCCGGGGCCTCAGCTCTGAGCCCTTTGCTGAGCATGACTGAACAGCCCTGGGGCTCCTGTGCTGCCCTGTTAAATGGTTCTACCCAAAACAGGAATTCTAACTGCAAACACAGTGTCTAAAAAGCTTATGTACAAACAGGACAAGTGTTATCTGTTAGCACCCAGATAACGGAGAAGGGAAAACAGCGAAAGCCTCACAGAAGGCTCTGACATCACTGGCAGCCAATAGGAAACAGTGCACATTCCCAGCAGCCAGGCAAGGGATTGTTCCCAGATGTTGCAAATCCTTCCTAAAAGCCCCAGATAACAGCCAAGGCAGGTGCTGGCAGAGCCCTCTCTCCTGGCTCCGACCTGGCAGCACCCACAAGCCGATTCCTTTCGCATTCCCAGTCCCTGGGGCATGCAAAGGGAAGAGAAAATCATTTTAAGCCCTTGCAAAAAGCCTGGAGGTAACATATTCTATCTCTTCCACACAAGCTATGTTTCCAAATTGCCCAGTAAGGACCATTAATAATTTCATTCAGGTACACAGTCCCAAGGAACTCCAAAGAAACGATTCCCAGAGAGTTGTATTCTGTGTTTCGTGTGTGTAGCACAACAGGGAATGGATCAGCTCTTTTTGGCTGCATTTACAGTAATAACAAGCAAATGAAGAGTTCTGACATACAACTAATTGTGGTCTCTACACTGTTGAAAACCTAAAGGTTAACCACTGAAAAGGAATTCAGTAAGCAGCAGCCCTGTCCCAAATTATTCAGTGCTTAAAAGAAAAACAACCCCAAACCCCCACTAAATGAAGAAACAAAACCACACACACATGCACAAAAAAAACCCCAACCGACCCTGAAATCAAAAGAACAAGATCTAAGATGTAGAGGAGAAAAACAAGCAGGACATAGGAGGGATGGGGAGGAAGTTTAAATAGCTAATTAGCAGCAGTGATTCTAATTGAATCCTAATTTAGCTGTACATTGAGTTCTCAGGGCAGCAAAAGCAAGCAACAGCTGAAGACTTGCAGATCCTCCCTTGAACATCTTCCCCTATGGAAATCAGTCCTGCATATGACACCAAGATCAAAGTTCCCACCTCTGACAAATAGAAGGATTCAAATGTTATTAAAAAAGATGAAAATCTCAAATTTCTCAATGTCAGTCATCTTGTAAACTTCAAAGTAGCCTCTGGATCAGGCAGGAGCGGGGAGAGACAGTTCAGCTCTCTGGTGTGCATTTAATTTTCCAGTTGGAAATGTGTTGTGTGGCTGTGGAATACACAGAGAGACACTGCAGTGATTTACAGTGAGCACCACAATTATCACAGATGGGTCTGTGAAAGAATCCCAAGCTGTCTGCTACCAGCTGACACACATTTTATTGAGGACAAAGAAAGCTCAGGCCCAGCACGGTAAAAACCAGAGGAGGAAACAGCCCTGCCCAAAACCACAATTTTTTTTTCCCAAAAGGTAAGGACCAACTTTGCTATCCCTGAAAGATTTGTATGCAATTATCTGCTAAGTTCCAGTGAATAGGATATTAAAGAATTCCAAACTGTGAACAATTAACTTACAGCCAGATTTACATAAAACTCCTCCAGTAATTAGCAGCAAATAGAGGCAGATAAGCCCTGCAATTTTATGGGTGTTAGTGTGGAAAAAGTAATTTGCAATTCATAACGCAGGTCAGACACAGATGTTTCAGCTGATTGCGGAGCCAGGGAACAGAAGCCCTTGTCAACATCATCTGCAAAAAGTGCCCTGTGTGATCCCTGAGAGCTCCAAGCTGAAGCCAAAGCAGGGGGAAATGCACATAAATTTGGAACCAGGCTGGTGGGAGGGAAGAGCCCGGATTTGGAAGCAGTGTCTCTCTCTCTCTCTGTCTGTCTCTCTCCACCCTGCCTGCAATCTGTGCCTCTGAATTAAATGGGTTTATAATGCATTATGTCATTCGCTGCTGAGAGCAGTGTCTGCAGAACCCACGTTGCCACAGCACACACAAAAGGCTCCACAGTGCTAATTCCCAAATAATTAATTTAAGCCACACGTCCAGATTTTGCTTTTGGATCTCTGCAGCAGCACCATTCTCTGTCAGAGAGCTGGCTACCGACTCCCACTGATCCGTGGGAATGATGTCCCTGGGCTGGCCAGCGACCCACACTGGAACAGGAAGAGTAATAAATTCAATTAAGTCTTACAATGCATTTCAGAGATTGCAATGTTAATAGTAACATAAATAGTTAATAGTAACAGCCCCAGAATTTAAACATAATGTTTAATTTGTGTGTGTACACATATGTAGTCTTGTTCTGATCTTACTGTTCTTCACAGTCTCCTGTTGTTCAGCTAGAAAACAGAAAAACCATATATTTTCATGTTTCACGTTCTTTAAGGATCTGGGGAGAGAACTCACCTCTCAACCAGCGAAAATTCCCCTGGGAGTTTGTTTGGGAGAGATTAAAGAGGCCAAACAATTGGCAATTCCTTGTTTATGTGGAACTTAAACTCCAAGAAGGTTGGCCCGTGCTGGAACAACCCGAGTCACAGAAGAGCCTGAATTGTGTCCAGAACTCAGAATGAACCACGGGTGTGTTGAGTCCACAATGCAAAGATAAAGCTGCTCACCAGACCACACAGATGAAAACAAACACCCGCAAGCTCCTGCCTGGGCTGGAAGAGCAGACCCAAGTCAGGGATGCAGAAGACAACCCAGACACGAGCCTGTGGTCTGAATTAATATTTACCAGCTCAGCGGCACAGGGGGGAAAGGGGAACACACAGGGAAGGGAGCGCCACTGAGGAGCACACCCAGCACTGGGAGAGGAGGAAGGAGGTTCTCAGGATTCACCGGCTCTCCTGACAAGAGCTACCATTAATTCGTGCCCCTCTGCTTCCCACCCAGCCGCTGCTCTCACCAGTGCCATCCCCCAGCCCATCCCACCCCAGGCTTTGGGGACGCTCCCTTCTGCTTCTTAGTCACACATGGAATCCCTCTTTGTGCCAGGCATTCCCACAGTGCCAGGACACCGTGCCACAGCCCCCAGCGATCCCTGCACCGAGGGCAAAACCAGCACCACCAGCACCCCGGGCTCTGGTACGTCCTGGGAGCCACGGACTGAGCGGCATCAAGCCCAACTCAGCCCCTCAAGCACCATCCCGCACCAGTGGCCACCAGGATGGATGTTCAGCCACGGCCTGGAGAAGTTACCACCACCAGGATGGACACAAGCCAATCACCTCATTAAGAAAGGACTTTGTGCTGCCTCCAGATGGCCCCTCAGGTCTCAAAGACCACGGCTGTTTGACTGTTAGCTTAAACATTAATTCGGTTCTCTAGTGCCAGGGATTTTATCCTTTGGACAATCAGTTTACTCCTCCACGGAGCACAGCACGTGGGGATCACCCCTTTTCCATGGAGGCAAGAGGAGCAGATCCCTGTGGGGCCCATTTCTTTCCTGGGCAGCTTTAGATCAGCAGGACTCTGCCTTGAAACCCATTCCCAGACCAAGGCATTCCAGTGCCCAGCACCCACTGCTGGCTGGGAATCCACGTCTTGAGACAAACTTGAGTTTTGGGGAACAGACAATTCCTGTCCTCTATTGTGTCCCAATACCCAAGATTGTAATGTCAGTTTGAAAGAGGATAATAAAATCATAGACTATGTCCCACATGGTGTTTTGGTGTTAAAATGTAAAATACCAGTGCCCTCTTTTCTCCCTAAAGGGGCACAAACCTCAACAGGCACAAACCTCAACAGGCACAAACCTCCTGTCCCCAGGTGGAGAAAAGTGTGCATGAGATGACCAACCCCCAAAATTATCCCTGTGTTTATCTGTGCCTCAAACACAATCTGAAGCTGGAAATGACTATTTCACAGAGCAAGCCTGGCCAACAAGAGGCTTTCACTGGGGGCTGAAGAAGGTGGCACATGGAGAGGGGGCCAAGCACCCAGCCCAGCACCTGCTTGGGAATGGGGAGCAACCAGAAGCTGTGGAACACTTAGGAGATGGTAATTAATAACTCAGTTAGCTGACAAATACCAGGGTATGTTGGAAAGATCAACACATTCACAACAGCCAAGAGAAAGCAGAAGGGAGGTGGGATGTGCGGAGCAGCTCAGTAACATCTGGATCACCGGCTCCCTCTCCAACTGGACAAATTACTTACAGCCCAAATTCCTCTGCCCTGCTTATTTTTCCAAGGCTCTAAATTGTTGTGTCTTTTTACTGAATGCATACACAATGTTTAAACCTCATTTAAACCTTCCAGGCACTACCACAATACCAGCACAATGAAATTTAAACAACATGACCAAAAGCCCCTAAAATCTCATGTTCAGCTGTTTTTGAACAAGTTGCTTTGGCTATTTAGCGACAGCAGTAAAACTGTTCTCATGTTTAAATCACCTTTTCAACCCTGCACACTTTGTGGCCTTCATTCTGATTTTTAAAATAATTACTTAATAATAGGATGTTAGAGATATAATTAAAAACTAAGCTTTTGCTTTCATGGAATTTGAGGTTCAAGATACCTCTAAAAATCAGGGTCCAAGTACCAACTATGCTGCTAATCAAACAACACCCATTTCCAGACACAAGAGCCAACATACCCAGGACACCACTCTTCCATTGAAGCAAGGCAGCTTTGCATTGTCATCTGAGATCTCCTCCTTTACCACCCTGGAAAAAAACAACAACAGGAAGAAATCAGGAGTTTGAAATTATGTCAGATCACAAGGGACATGGTTTTCTCAAATGGTCCTGGAAAAATACAATTTTTTTGTTAAAATGTTGGTCATGGGAAGTGCTTTATGTTTAAAGAATATGTGGCTATATGAACAGAGGAAGCAAACAAAGGGTAGAATAGGACCTGTCCATCCTAAATTGGTTGCCACAAGAATAATTTCAAGCATTCTCCCACTTTGGATTCCACCATCTCCCCACAGTCTCAAAGGTCTGATGGTGACTGAAACTCCCCTGTGCTGTGCAGTGTTTGTGTCAAGAGATCTCAGCAAGAACACATTTCTGGCCTCAAATTCCAGCACAGGAGAGCAGGGAAAAAAGCCTAACTGCACTCCAGTCATACTCCATGTGGATCCATAACCACATTTTCCTTTATTTATGTTTTTGCCTTACTTGTTGCTGTGTAAAGAAAAACCACAACAACCACAAAGCAACTGAGTGTGCCTGACCCAGTGTCATATTTGGGGGGAAACTCCTTAGGAAGGGGAAGAGAGGAGAGCAAACGGCCAGTTCCTTTCCATCTTCCTTTTGGAACATTACAAATAAATAACTCCAGCAGCAATACCTGCATTTGCACACATTTTAAGAAGGAATGAACCCCATCTCTTTTTCTCTCCACACTTATTTGCATTGTTAATGGCTGGCAGTGCAATATCAGGCAGCCTGCACCCCTTTCCTACTATTGGAAAGGAAAACATTCTGAAATATTCATTTAACTCCTAAAGCATCTGTCCTCCCTTCATCTTTTGGCAGCAGGAATCAGATCACATGGTCCCATTATTGGTTTTAGTCATTTATACTCGGACTCCAAGGAGACAATTAAAAGTAAACTCCACTGAAAGCAACAGCTACTCAGGGCTTGAAAAACCTTTGACAGCCCAACAATTCCTCAGCCCGGGTAATTCTGGAGCTGCAAACCCTCCATGCCCACAGAGGATTCCCACACTTGCCTGGATGGGCTCAAATTCCAACATTATCTTTGGATTTTCATGGAGTCCTGTGGAGAACACTCGACTTAGCAAAGCCCCAAGTGCTGAATGGGCAAGGCAAGACACTGCAGTGACTTTGTCTTGCCAGCTGTGCCTTTTAAATGACAGGATCCTCCCCATTCCCCTCCAAGGAAATGACACTTATGGCACCCCAGGAACCACAGGGAGAATTTCCACACCAAGCTCCGAAATTTAGGCAAACCCCCAGGAATTACAGCCTGTGAGGGGCTGTGCATGGCAAAGGCTCGGGGCACGTTCCAAGAGGAGCTCCCTGCAGATCCTGCACCGATGGCTCAGCCCTCCTGGAGATGGAACAGGAGCTCCTGGACTCACCCACCTCCAGCCCAGCACCAGCTGAAGGGAACAACTTCCAGATCTGTTGCAACTTGAACTACTAAATATAGCCTTGAGCTATGAGGCAAGAGAATGAGAGGCTGTAATTCCCAGCCTGCTTTGGGTAGCAATCACCAGTGCCAAGAACATCAAAGACAGCAGCAGCCACTAATTTCAAATATCGCTGTTTTACAAATCATTATTTGTAGTAAAGAGGCAGCTCCTTTCAGTCCTCAGCAAGGAGAAGCAAAGGAGAGGAGGCAAGAAAGGAACAGCGATGGTTGCAGCAAATGCTTCAGTGTGAGGACAACTTTGCATTACAGAAGATGCTGCTTGTCCATAAAAACTTGGGAGCCAGGGCAGAGGGAGGCACTGGTTGGCTGGTTTGGGAACATGTGATCCATTAGGAACCAATATCCTGGGTATCAGGGTAGATAAAGCCCTAAATAATGGGTTCACAACCCAGACCCAACCCAAGCCAGCATGGCAAGGAAGAGGTGATGCCTTTGGTCTGCCAGAGACCTCCTGTGAGGTGAAGAAGTCTATTGGCATTGGAGATGTGGAGATACATCACCAGTGCTCTCAAACATAATTAACACTGTCTGATAATGAGACCAAAGATCATCTGACAGCAAGAAACACATCCCCTGCTCTCCTACAGGTAAAGTTCCCCTTGAGAAACAGGGATGTTTGTGTCCCAGGTCACATCCTGCCTCTTGGCAGCCCCGTGTGAGCCTCTGTAATTGCTGGCAAGGCTGGGATACACACACACACACACACACACACACACAACCCCCTGCACCGAGGTCAGGAGCCACTCTGGGTCAGAGAGAAGAGAGCAAATAAACACCTGCCCACAAAGCCACTCACAAAGGTACCACTGAGTGAAAACCAAAAGGGACCAAACAATTCCAGCTCCCCTGGGTCGGCCCTCTGTGTTCCACCTGGACAAAGGAGAGGGAGGGGAGACCCTGCCAGCACACCAGCAATTTAGAGACTCTTCTCCAATGTTCAGAGACTTGGAGCACTTTGCTTTTCACTGTACTCGGGGAAAGATCTCCACGCACAAGCTACGAGATCCTTTAGTTCATCCTTCAAATGCATCTCCCAGGTAAAAGGGAGGTGCAAGAAGACCACGGGGTCACACAGGACATCAGAGACAGCCCACGAAGAGGACCCCAGCCTCCTGCAGAAGCCCTGCTCCCCATCACCAGCAAGCCCCCCATCTCACACCCCCCATCTGAGAGCATCTGCACAAAAGGGTGCGGATGTGTGGGGAAGGGGAGGGGGGAGCAGCTCCAGCAGCTCACATCCTCTGCTTTAGTTGACTTAGAGGAGATTTAAGAACTAATTACTAAATGAAACAATCACTGCTGGTAACAGCCCCTCCTTCCTCTCCCTTCCTGGAATTGTGTCTGGATCCTCTGGCTTTCCTACCACCCTGCTCTGCACAAATAGGTGTTTGTGCATTTACCAAACCCGGTCCTGTTCAGCCTCTCACCTGTTTCTATGTCAGGTTACACTCCTGGTTACCCTCCCAGCATCCTGACTTCTTGTTTTCCTCCAAAAAGGACTTCAGCTGGAAAAACAAGGCTTGTTTAGGCTTATCCCCCTCTCTCATCCTTCTGCCAGTTTGCTGCCTGAGAATATCCACTGATTCCATATTACCTGGGATATACAGGGATTCCAGGTGAGCCCCACAAACCCCTGATGACTCTGATTCACAAGCATTTGGGTAATTGGCTATTAAACCTTGCACTTTGATTGCATCATGCATGTCTGAGAGCGAGCCTGCATGTCCCCGTGGCTTTCCTTAGAAAATGAGCTTATAAAGGAAATTCTCCCTTCCACTTGCAGGCCCAGCTCTCCAAGCCCACAGACACGGGAACCGCAGGGCTGACACAGCAGTGTGGCCCTACACATTCATTCTGGGTTAATGCCTGCCATGACACAGGCTGGGCATCCTAATTTACTGCAGCACCAGATTCACCCCATCTGATCACTGGCATCGTAATCCACCCTTTTCTTAACTCCTTCTTAGTGTCCTTTACTGACAGGAGAAGGGGAGAGAAGCTTCACTCATGACTAACTCACTTAGAGATCCTTAGAGAGAAGCCAAAGGGAACAGCCCTTTGTTTTATGTGTACCTTCAATGTCACCACAAAGGCAGGGAAAAGATTATTCAGGTGTTAGTTGTGATTCACAGAATCACGTTGCGTGGAAGAGAAATCCAGGGATCACTCAGTCCAAGCTCCTGCTCACAGCAGGTTTAGGTTGCTCAGGGCCACGTCCAGTCAAGTTTTGATTATCTCCAAGCATGGACATTCCAAAAATCTCTTTGGGAAACTTCTACTGATGAGGCAGCAGCTTTCCCAAACCCTGTTTAAATTAGTAAAACTGTAAGGAATCATAATTGCAATCACCAACTGGAATCCAAGGCTGCAGCTTTAAAACAAGTCTTGCTGAAGTTGATTAACACCTCAGTTTGAATCTTTAATGTAAAAATAAAGCCTTGGGCTTTTCGTAGCTGAGGCCACAACACAGAGAGAGCCTTTAACCAGCTTCCCAACACAGAGAAATGAACAAAAACAAAGCCACTGCTGAATTTACAGGTGAGGCTTGGCTAGGATATAGTGTTTTTTCTGGAAATAAGGAAGGAGGGAGAAGAGCAATCCCCTTGCTGAGCAGATGAACACCGGGATGCAGAGCAGGGTGGACGGGCTCTGCTCAGCACAAAGGGTCCTGCCTGCACCCCCAGAGCTGGAGAGCAGGAATTGTGTGGCAGCATTCCCCTTCTCCCTTCTCTGTGGAAGCCTCGTGCCAACCACTCCCCAAAACACCACAGTGGGAGCAGCTTTCTCCTTTTTTTACGTTGTTATTCCCAAACTACACTGCCAATGCTGTGCCTTTCCATACGTGCACTGCTGTGTGCCAACTCCCACATAAACCTGTCAAAAATGAGTATCAACGTGCTACCCACAGTTATGACAGAAATGACACACCCAGATATGTATAAATGACACAACTATGGAACAAAACCCTCTGCAAACAAAGATATCCAGCTCCACTGCACACGAGCTCCTCCTTGCAGGTTCTGTAGAGATTTTAGCAAGAAACTGTGCAATAAGTGTCGGGGAAGTCACCCCTTCCCATACAGGTGACAAACACATCAAAAAACCACTCTGTTTTTCTTCATTTGTATAATTACCTGCTATTCTCTGCCTCATGTTATTCTTAACCCTTTTAAAAACCTAAACACGCAGTCTTGCTGATTGTGTCTGCAATTAAGAGCCAATGCAATCACGGATTTATACACCCGTTATCCTCAGCCACATCTCATCTCCAGCACCACACTAAACCCTTTTGCCCACGTAACTGCCTCCTCTTCCCTGGTTTTTCCTCTCCACCTTTATTCCTGCAGGCACATCCAGCACTTTGGCATGCCAGCCTTCTGGAGCAGCACGGATAATTTATCATCTTCCAGGAGAACTGCAGGACACTGGGAAAGTTTTGGCACCTTGGTCCTGGACTGGCTACTCACCTAAGCCTTGAGCACATGGATGAAGTAAGAGCTGCTGTGTTCCCTCTGGGAGAATCAGCCCAAATCTGCCCTTATTTCAAACATAAAGCTTCCCTTTTTATGGCAGTGAGTTGAACTCAAGGACAACTAAATTTGTCCAGGCTCTGCTCTGGCACCAACTCGCTGCATGACCTTGAGGAGGTCACCTGGCACGTCCCACTGCAAGAAAACCACGGACCCTCCCGTGCCTCAAAGTTCCTTTGTGAGTATTTCAGAGAGCCACTGGAGCAGCAGAAAGCCTCCTTACTTGGTCAGAGAGGTTTAGATTCTGCTCCGGCAAGGAGGAATCCAAAAGGAGCGAGGGGAGAAGGGGAGGGAGGGAAGCGCTGCTGGTGTTCCAGCGGGGACAGGGGAATTCTGATCCGCAGCTTCTCCATCTGCATCACACCCCGAGCGCTTTTAGAGGCCTCTGAGCCCTCACCAAGTGACACAGTGACTCACAGGAAAAGGTTTCCACGTGTTTTGAACCAACTGCTCCTTGGGCTCCCAGCCCGGAGCTGCCTCATCCTTCCATTTCAGTGAGTGCAGCTCAGCCCGACTCGTGCTCTGCCCGTGACCTCAGAAGGGTCTCCAAACACACTGCACTTTGCAGCATCCGGGAGGAACAGCTTCCAATTAGGCATTTTAAAATATTTATGACCGACTGTTAACGAGCAATGGCATATAGAGAATGTGATTTGCGTCTCTGCCCCTTAATTAACAGTATTTCAAGAGCTGTCCAGTGCTCAAGGTGTGAAAATCCCACTAAAATACAGGCATTTATGGCATTAAAATTGCTATCTCTAGAATAATTAGTTTGATTTTAGCACTGGCAGGCACAACTGTGCACAGTGTTATCATCCACTCCATGCCCAGCCAACCTAGAAAAAAGGTTACTCTTCATTATGTGCACAGAGCAGCGAAGAAATGGTTGATTTTTGGAGTCCTAAGACCTTACAATTTCTTTTCATCAGAAAGAGTTTGGAATAGAACTGGCCAAAACAAAGCATTTTAGCCACACTGAGAGTCTTCTGTCTTTTCTATTAGTTCCCTTTTTCCTCTGCTCCCTGTGCTGTTTAGTAAATTATTTATGTGGCTATATTTCAATCTCACGGGTGCTAATGAATCTATTCTTGCAGCTGTCCCGAGGGACAGACACATCTCTGCCACAAAACCCAAGGAAGTCACAGCATGAAGGGAGAGGTCAGCATAATTATAACCTGAACTCAGCTTTCCAAGTCCCAGCCCAATGTCTTAGCTACGGAACAATAAATATTAACAAGCCCCCACAAAATTAAACAGTTCCTGAACACAACCTGGGAAAACCACTGCAAAGGAGAGAGGGTTGCCAGCAGTGAGCTGGCTGTGGAATCCCCATTTCAAACAGCTGGCTGGGATTTGTTTCTCCCCAGGGTGCAATTATCTTCAAAACCCCAGAGCAGGACACTGAGGATGTCACTCAGGGATGTCACTCAGGGAGCCAGGGCAGGGATGCAGCCTCCTGGAAATCCGAGGCTCGGCAGGCTGGGGGCAGGTCACCACCTGGAGAGCTGCACAACATCACTGAGATGCTCAAGGGCCCTTCTCCAGGGCCAGTCTGGGAGCTGGGCATGGAAAAGCAGGGTTCAGGATGCTTCCAGCTGCTCAGCCACAGCTCTGAGCCCCAGTGCCACACGGCAGGGGAGGCTGCACAGCTTCAAAGCGTGTTTGCCATTGCCCTGCCAGTGAAACCTCTATTTTGGGGCAAGGGAACACTGATTTTGGCAAGAGAGCCTCCCTCAGCACACACATTAATAGCACATCCTTTTAGCCATGCCTTCAGGCCTTTCAAAGTTATTTGGGAAGCACTGAGAGCTCCATGAATGCCCAAGATGTCACAGCATCCCTCAGGATGTTTTGGGCTAACACGGCTTTAATTCACCGGCGTGCAGCCACTGCTCTTGGACCTCCGGCCAGAACTCAGCGTGGGTGTCTCAGCCTGAGCCTGGACTTCATCTGCTCATATCAAAATGGGCAAAGAAGCATTTCAAGGTATTAAATCCAAGCCAGTTTTAACCCAGCTGGTTCAAGCAGTGACAGCAGCAGGAATGTTCTTCCCTGGGGTTCACTGCAGTCCATGGATTACACCAGGGACTCGGGGACTTCCTCGGGCTGCCGGACCACACTCAAGCCCTTCTGCCACGGATTATCTCAAGGGCTTCCCACCCTAACAGGGTTCACATGAAGACAGAGCCACCCTGTGCTGTCACACATCCCAAAGGGGACTAAGACAGTCCCTCATCCCACGTGCCTGCAGGGAATCCCCCCAGTCAGGCAGAAAGGGGGTTCTGAGTGCCAGCAGGAGACAGGAACAGTGTCAAAACATCATCTTCTCTTCATCATTTCTTCACCCAAACACCATTTGAAAGATAACTATGTTTGCATCTAAAACTCCCTCAACATGCAGGCACGGGATAACAAAAAAATCCCAGATGCAGTCAGGGCCTCATTTTAGAAATTGAGTAACTGTGTGTATTCATTTTGCCAAAATTTAGATGTCCACATTCCCTGTTAAGGACACAGGTGCCCATCCTGCTGACAGAACAAGGAGAAGAAGAGATCTTCTCTCAAGATGGTGAGGGAAAGGTGCAGTGCCAAACTACAAGGGATGACCCTGGCTGAGCTGCCCTTCAGGAATCAGTCCCAGAGCAATAAACTCCAGGAATGAGTCAAAGGACTACGTGGCCCTAATCACACATATTCCATGGAGTTCCCTGCTCTCAGCATGGAACGAAGCACCTTTCTGGAGAGGTGAAAACCACCCACTGAAAGGCAGCAGAAGGAGCTGCCTGGAAATGTGTCCTTGCTCTCCATTTTACAGTCAGAATGACTTTCAGTCCTTCACAAAGAAAGCAAGAAAGAATCAAGTCCAGCATACGGCCTTAGAGAGCAGAGCATTTCTCCTGATCTGCTACAAGTGAGTTTATTTTACCATTCCAAGTCCCCAGTGGGTATGGCAGCGACCCCAGACCTCTCATGACAACTCTTCAATTCCTTGTCAATAAAGATGTCACAGAGCCACGAGAAACCCAGCACCAGCTGCCAAACAACACAAACCAACAAATGCTGCACACACAGGAGAGCGGGCAAGATAAGAACTGGTTCTTGTTCCTTTTGTGCTCTTTTAAAAGCACCTCATTGTAATAATAAAGCTGGGTCAAAAATAGCCACAAGTGTTAATCAATACCTCACAGAAGTATTATTTACATACAGGTTAAATAATTGCTAACAAAGAGATGAATGCCAATCCAGTTATACCAGAAACAACCATATTATCCACCAGTGCCTACAGCGCTTCAGGATTCCAGATACTTGGGAGAGAAAAGAAGCTATTCATAAATTTGTTTAGTATGGTCCCTATGCAGAAACCTCAAACACTTCTTACAGATAATATGTCTCCCCACCCAGGTTATTTGTCTAGACATATTTTAATTGAATGGCAGAATTCTGGTCACTGGTGTGGTGAAAATTACTTAGTTCAGTTTAACAAGGTCTTTTGGTCTCTCCTAGTCCAGCTTCCAGAAGAACAACTTCCAGCCTCCAAGTCAGAAGTGAGTTGGATGTGATAGCTCCCTGTTGCCTCCAGACCTGGATAAAACACAGGCACCAAGGTGGAGTCAAACACCTCTGGTACCTTCAAAGCACATGCAAAACGTCAGCCCTGCCACAGAAACACCCAGAAAACCCAAAGAGACCCTTTTGTTTTGTGGGAAGCCACGGGAAACCTTCACGGCTCGGCTCTTTGTACAAGCTTAGGAAGCGAACTGCATCCTGCACACAATTCCCAGAGTCTCCAGCGAGCCTCAAAGGCAACCCAGGAGGGATAAACCACCGAGCCACTTCATGTTTCAGCTGCTCACATGGCCTGGACACACTGTGTGGACAAAGCACTCTGCAATCCAGATCACGGGATAAGGCTGTCCTGGGCTGCCCCGTGGAAGTTCAGGCTCCCAGGAGGAGAGGGGAGGCACAGACAGCCCTCCAACATCTCCCTGGCACAGCAATACTGCAAGACAAACTTGTAACATCATGAAAAACTGGGTTGAGGCCTCTTGCATTCAGACCTAGTCATAAATTCCACCCACACTTCAACTTCAAAGGACGACTGGACCTACAAGTTTGTTTAGGCATTAAAAGAGAGATTTCCAGCTTGTCACAAAATCCCAAGTCAGACATAAATCAAGGAACAGGGAGTTTTTGGACACTTGTCCACGTGGGATGGTGATCACTCTTAAAAGATTTGCACCACACTAAGTCAAACATTTGTGTTTGCACCCTCGGAAAAGTTTTCCAACAGAGAAGGGAAACACGTTCTTGACAGTAAGTGCAACCCCCGCAGCCCCATGTCATGTTTAGAGGTGACTTTGCTATTCCAAGCCACACTATAACACATTTTACTGCAACAACATCTCCCACTGCACGTAGAAAAAGAGCAGTCATAGCCCGGATTGCACAGGCTGATGGGTCACAGCTGGCCAGACAAACACTGAGAGGCAAAGCTCCCTCCTTTCGGGAGTGGTCCCTTCAGTTCAGAACTGGAATACAGGGGTAAGGGCAAGGCAGAGATGGTTATTTCACTGACTATTATGCTCCTGAAGAACCATAAGCAAGAGGAAAACTGCAGTGCCTGGGGACTCAGCCTGGGCACCTGACACAGGTTTTGGAGTTCTCTGTAAAGAAATCCTTGTCCAAGCTATTCTTGTTCAGGGTGTCCCTACACGACGTAGCAGTACTGAAGGACACAGAAAGGCTGGATTGCCCCAATTCCCCAGCCTTTCCATCAGATCACCAACTCCTTGTTCCTCATGCAGCAAGGCACATTGGCCAGCAGCTCTCAAAGCCATCCATTTAATGGAAATCAAACTCGGACAGGTCTAAGACACTGCACCATTCAGCTAAGGCAGGGAGCGAGCTTGCCAAGAACTGCCATGCATGCACTGAGAAATGGTGCTCCTCCAAAGGCTGCCCTCGTGGAATTATTATCCAGGAGCTGGAAAACCACCCAGGAGCCTGCTCCGGGAGGGGCCCCATTAACACAGGAGGTACCTGCTCCTCACCTGCCCAGCTCTGCCTGTTTGGTTCCCACCTCCCACTCTTGGAAAGAGCCACTGCAGTGACCGGAGAGGCTGCTCAGAGCAACAGTGCAGATAAAAGGGGTTGGGATTTGATGCATCACAGGGACAGAACGGAACCTTCTCCATATGCAAAGGGAGAAGAGCAGGGAAAATGCAAACCTTTCATTCCAAACCTGCACCAGCCCAAGGGCATTTGACTTCTAAATGAGGGTTTCAGAGAATCACAGAATGGTTTGGGTTGGAAGGGAACTTAAAGACTCTCTTGTTCCACCCCCCTGCCATGGGCAGGGACACCTTCCACCAGCCCAGGTTGCTCCAGTCTGGCCTTGGGCACTTCCAGGGATGGGGCAGCCACAGCTTCTCTGGGAAACCTGTGCCAGGGCCTGCCCACCCTCCCAGCCAAGAATCTCTTCCCCATATCCAATCTAATTCTCCTCTCTGTCAGTTTGAGCCCACTCCCCCTTGTTCTGTCACTACATGCTCTGGTAGATTTTTGCAAACCCACTGTTTGTAGGTTTAAGCACAGAATCCAACAGAACTTTGGCCTTAATTTTCCCATGTATTAGTGTGGCGGAGGAGGGGGCAACACAGGGTCCAATTAGTATTTTTAATGAGCACCCCAAGAAGAAGGCTGAGCTTGAAATTGGGAAGAAATTTTAAGTTTCCCCTGTTACTAGAGTTGCTTAAGTTGCATCATCCATCTTTCATCAAAGTATTTTCCTGTTCTGGGCATGCACTGAGATTTCCAGCCTCTCCCTGGAGAACAGGCAGAGCCCCAGGAACAGCCTTTGGTGAACAGGCAGGTGCAGGCAGGATGTATTTCTGTCTGTCAGGCTGTATTTTTGTGCATGAGGCTGTATTTCTGTCTGTCAGAGATCTATGGAGCAGGTAAACTCTAAAGCTGCTGTTGCTGCTCTTGTCACAAACACAGTGCAGAGCAGCTGAACAAGCTCCAACTCACCCAATCCACACCATAAATCCTCAACAGTTTCCTGAGCTTCCCAAATCCTATTTCTGCAGCAGGATACCAACAGCACCTCTCCAGAGTAAAACCCCACTTTGTCATTTCCTAATTCCCAGTTCACTGAGACATATATCCTGCTCTTTGGCACAGCCAGATAAGAGGAGACCCGGTCCCAGAGGTTCTGTAATCTGCCCATTCTACATTACAGCTGGTTGCCATCCTCACTGCGTGTCTCAGGGGCTGGGCAACACCAGCAGCTCTGGGGGCTGCAGCACTTGCCAGTGGTTAGCCACCCAACCAGGGGCTGATTTCTTAATTAGTGATCCCCAGAGTCCAAAGAGAGAAACAGCAGCTATTAAAACAAGGCAGCTGGGATGAGAAGGGGGATGGCAGGGGTGGGAATTATCCTCTGAAACACACACTAGTTGTTTAAATTTGCCCAAAGACATCCCGACTGCCTTATCCTCAGGCAAAGGTCTAGCTGTTGCTTTTAAAACCAAGCATCCAAGAAGCCACCAAAAACCCCTTTAAAAAGGCAGCCTGTCTGGTGGGGAAATCAGAAACACACCTTAAGCAAAGGACCCTGATGAGGGCTGACAGCTTGGCAGCATCTCACAGCTTGCTAACACACAGATCACCTTCTGACCGTGGCCTGAGTCACGGTTTTCAAAAGGAAACGTGCCCCTGAGAAAACCCAGCAAAACCAGTGTATTTTAAAAAAACAAGAACATACAAAAGTGAAAAATCAGAAGTCCTGGCAAGGAGAATTCAAGTGAGCTCTAGGGCTAGTTAAAGTGAGTTTTTAGGAGCTAAAGCAAATTTTAAGAGCAGCCAGAGAGAGTTGGTACCATTTAGTGCTGTTCCACCACCACTTAACCTTAGTGGATCCCTATGGGCATGGCAGTTCACAGGAATGTCCCACTTGTGCCCACTTACAAAGCCATTTCCTCATTTGTATGACATTACTCCAAAGAAATCAACCCCAGAGAGCTCTAATTATGATATTCAGTCTGCTCTGAGAGCTCACAGTGCCCCAGTTTTTAACTGACAGATTGCAAAGCTTGGAATCCAGAGACAAATCACCACTGCTAGGAGCCCTCGGGATAAAAGGAGAAGGGAACAATAAGACCCAAGAGTTTCTGGGACTATCAAAAAGAAGAAGGGTCTTATTTTGCTTAATTTGAAGCAACGCATTTTATTAGAACTACAGTGATAGACTCAAGGTTGTCATAACCAATTGCCTCCAGAGGCAACCACTGGAATCAACCTCCAGTCAGTGTGCCAGGCTTGGCCATGGAATTATGGTCTGGATTTCTTCTTGCACCCAGCAGGTGCCAGGCCATGGGCACACAACAGAGGGATTGTAACTGCTGTTCACTCATTCCCTTTTACTTCCACTTTTATTTCAGATGAAGAAAGAGATGTACATACAAAATATGTAAAGGTGAGGATCAAAATTTTCTCTTTTCAACAAGTTTAAGCGCATTATTTATTATTCCATGATCCTCTCATTCAAAAAAAAAGCCCCCAAATCCCTCCAGTTCTGCCTGTCCTGATGTTTGTTTCTTTCTGTTTAGCTGCAATGTGAGTTCTTCAGAGTAAGGGCTGTTTTCCTACAAGGAGCTTACACAAGACATCTCCACAAAGGCTCCCTCACTGTGCAAACAACAAGTAAACCTGCTGTATTTGTCTCTGGCTTCTTTTTAAAGAGCAAGTGCAATTCAGCAGCAACTCACAGGCCAAGGCCAGGACAGACCAGCCACAGCTGTCCCCAAAAATGACCTGCAGGGAGGTACCTCCTAAAGCTCAGTCTCTCCCCTTCAACATCCACGAGCCCCTCCTGCCAGGAGTGAATTCCCAGTTCTTTTTGCCCTGCCTGGTGTTATTCACACACCCAAAGTCAGCCCGGCACTGGGGCTGCAAAGCTGCCCTGCAGCAAAGGATAATTCACAGCAGCATTATCCTCAATTCACCGGCTTACTGGTAATTTGGGCTGCACAGGAGGTGGGGGGAGCGTTAGCAGAGACAAAAATAAGCAGATGACAAATTTGCTTATTAACCACACTGAATATGAGATGCACTGAGAACCTGAGGAGGGATGGAAAGCAGGATGTGGGAGAAGCAGGAGCTGGAACAGCCTGGCTAACGTCAACCATGAAATGCAAGCCCTGCTGCCACAATTGGAAAGACAGAAAGGCAGAATGTTTAATATTAACTATTTGATTGCTCTGCTTCAGATGCGTTGCCTGATACCACGGCAGGAACAGGATTTCCATGTGCCCTGCAGGTGATTCCTACGAGCTGGAGATCCGAAACGGCGGCGAGAACAACAAATAAATTCACTCTGCACCGAAAACTTGACTCAAAACCCGAAGTTTATCTTCACCCAGAGTCAGGCAGGACACACATTGTGAAAGCAGCCCGTGCCCAGGGCTCCTCACAGTGCCCCAGGGCCAGGACTGGCTCTGCCGTCACCCCAAATCCCCCAGCCCTGCGAGAGGCACACTCTGTTCCCTCTCAGGATTAGCCGCAGAGCCACTGAAGGCAGGCAGGATTTCTGCATACTCTGAAAGAAGGAACTTGTCAAGCATGTCTGTGAGCATTGCACTTGCTCAACCATCCCCAGTGACTAAGTATCCCCACATATTTACCTATGACATCAGAAATCCAACCTCTCCCTTGGATGCAACACTTAAGTAGCACCTGGTTCCTACACACTCCTGTTTTCTGCAGCACTCCCACCCTGCCATCCCTTGCTGCCACTGTGCAGCTTTATTCTTGGGTAAGAGCAAAATACAATTAGTGTCAGGCACTTCTTTGAGTATTCTTTTCCAAATTAAAGAAGAACTCTGTCCTGCATCCACACTCCCTCCTCGTCTCTGTCCCAGACAAGTCTCTGGGCTCAATTAGTTTCATCCCATTTACTGCACCTTTTTCCAGTTTGGGTCTGTAACTAAAACACGTCCTAAATCATAACTGGAAAGAAACATTTTCAAAAAGCAGCCCCCCCAAAGTCTTGCAAATCCGCTTTTTTTACTAGTTCTGTTTGTTCTGTCTTGGCAAATTGGTTTTATGCGCTTGTATGATTTTAAAAATTCAACCACAATAGTAAATTCTGTGGAAAACGTGACTGTTCCATTGGTACCCGTGTCACTGGTCAGTGCTGGGAACTTCCACCTCAGTGACTGCCAAAAAGCAATGGCAGAGACATGTCATTTTGACATGTTCACAGGCTCCTCCAAAGGCACAGTACATCAGGTTAGGCCCAGGTTTAACTGGTTCTAATCTCTGTCAGCAGATCACTTACCCAAGGTCAAACACAGAGTAGCTGGAAAAGGGAAAAGTGAACTCAGACCTCAAATCCCAATCCAGTGCCTCAACCCACACAGCCTTTCCTCTCTTCACGTTCCAGAGGGAAAGCAGACAGAAGGCACTGAAAAATTGCAGGTTTCAGATAAGATTTAACTAAAAACAACTCTTATTTTGAGCCAATTTTCAGATCTCTGTGTTCCCATTCGACTTTGTGTGATGAATTCTTGCTTTGAACAGCAAACAGTTGTTGAAACAGGAGTGCTTATCCCATTCCCCACAGCGAGACAGGTGTTACCAAACATTATTTGCACACACACTCACTAAGGGTTTTCCAGCTGTATCTCCTTCTACACCTCAGAGCTCAGAAATGCAAAGGCAGGTTTAAAATAAGTAATTAAATAAAAATCTGGAGGGTCCTTTCAGGGCGGCTCCTCCCAAACTGTTGAGCAGCCTCTGTAGGGCACTTCTTCCAAAATCAGAGATATCTTGGATAACCTCCCAAATGATTTTCATACTTCATCTTACCAGGGCCACTGAACTAACCAAAAACGATGGTTATTCCCTCAGTTACTTCCATTTCACATGGAAATAAGCCACAGCAGAATCACAGGGCAACTATTTAGGTCGTTCCTTGCCCGAGCACTGTGAATTCCTCTGTATTTGCTCAGCAGCTTGTCTCAACTGATTAAACTCTGCAGCAGCAACTGGAGGACAAGCCTCCAGCAGCCTCCTCTGAGAACTGGGACCCCAGACCACCAGAGACATCCTCACCCTTCCCAACACGCTCATTAAAACAGGAGTTTGGGGCTTAATTACTTTGGAGAGTGACATTCCAGCACCAGGGCAGCCCAAATGTCCTGGGCTGAAAGGCAAGCAGGGGGAAGATGGAAGAAGCAGAGTCTCTCCAAAGCTTTCCACGTGATGAACATGCCAATCTTCTCCTGGGTCTGATGCTGAGGGAGTGGAATTGTGTGTCCATCCCATATCCCGCTGCTCACTGAGAACCACTGGGGAAGAATCGCCTGGGCCAATCCCAAGGAACTACCATGACCAACCGTTCCTCCCTTAAACACAGACCTTCTCCACACTCCATCCCTTCTCACCAGGCTTTTTCTTTGGAAAAGCTTCCAAATCCAGTGTAATTTACCCACTCACACATATTTAGACCCAAAGTCTGGGGTCTTCGAGCTTGGAGCATCTCAAACTGCCCTCAGGAGCAAAGGGATTGTTGATATCCAACAAAACCTGGACAAATATATTGCTCAGGTAATTCTGGTGGGCTTCGGGACAGGTTAACTATTCACTATTTCCAGGTGCCATTAAGGAGTTTGAATTGGAAACTAGGAGCAAGAGAAGCAGAAATGAACACTTGTGAACTACATACGGATGGATTTGGTTCTGACATTTGAGGGAAATAATAAGCATTCCAGATTTCCCCTAAGTCAGGGTTTAAAAGCTCTGTGTGTCACCAGTTTCCACGTGTTCCCTGAACTGATGTTTGGAGGCCACAGCACAGGGGCTTTAGGGACACCCCCTGCTCCCATCCCCAGCTTGGCCACAGAGACATTTCCTCAGAGCTCCAGGGGGATCACCAAACACAGGAGTGTTCCTGATATTGCCAAATATCGAGATGAAGCAGAAGCTGCAAAATTAAGAGATTCCTGAAGTTTCCTGGATAACCTGGAAAGAAAGCCCCAAGATGACAAACCAGTTCACCCTGGAAGGTGGAGGTGTAAAAGGCTGGAAATTCTGTATTTTTCAGCTCAAATGAGAGTGTATTTTCACTATATTCTGTTCTCACATATCTAGAGGACAAAGCAATCAGACCAAAACATCCTACAAAAATAAAGATGGTTATAGATATCCTTTTCTTCCCTGCAGGTACAACAATGACTATAAAAAAGGCTTATGCACTTTGACAAAACACTGTATTTCTGCTGGAAAAGGCAGCTCCCCATCCCCAAACAGATGCAAGTTTCAGTCCAAGGGGTACCTTTCACCTCAAGGTCATTACCAAGGTTGGGAAAACACACAAAAATCAGTATCTGAAGGAGTCTCAGAAGATCCTGGATGCAGCTCTGAGGTCTGCAGGTTTTCTGGACACACACACACGACCTCTTCATTTTTCCCTCCAGAAGAGGATGATTCCTCTGCCAATTTTGGGAGGGTGTGTGAGGACAGGAATTCTCATTTTTGTGTACTCTCAAAGCAAAAGAGGGTCAGAAAACAGTGAGAGCTGCCAGGAACTCAGAGGGGGGACAAAAAAATCCTATGTTACTGTCAACAGATGCTGCTTCCCTTAAATCTCTCTCCTGAATTTGCTTCAACACATTGATTTTTAGGCTGATTAAAATCACAATGAGAAAATATCTTCTAAAATACCTGACCTGGCTCTTGAGGGATCACATGTGACACAGCTCTGGGGGTGGAGAAGGTGTCAGCATGTTCAGAGGTAACCTCAGGTAAGTCTCTGTATCATGGCATTGGAACATGTAATTATAACTTTCACTGTCAGCAACAAGCTCTTAAACAGACATTTTGATTTAATTCCTATTAGGCTTCCATCTGCAAAAGGAGCTTTGTGAGTTAAAGGATGCAGAGCAATTTTAAAGCAACATTGTCCATATTCACTGATAAAGCTTTGAACAGGACTAAAATAAGGAGAAAAAAACCCTCTTGGATAGGCAGCACTGCTTTTCTGAACACTCACGGGGAGATTTTCAGGAGTGGTTTTCCTCTAACTGCACTGGAATTACAGTCAGACCTGCCCTAAATGATGATGAATAAACAGCACATTTTGCTGGCAGAAGAAAAACAGATGAGTTTAATCATCTGTCCAGATTCAGCACCCCAACCAAGAGAAGGAAAACATGCAGAGATTAAACAAACAGTGAAACTGATATTAGAGATGGGCAGGAATGCTCTGCTCCCTCTTCCCTTTTCCCAGCTGAGCTGCTCAGTGCGTCCTGTCTGCACACAGTTCTTGGGAACTGGGGTTGCACACACAGCAACTTGCCAGAGTCTCCAGAAATAGCTGCACTTCAACTAAATTTCCATGTGTTTTCCTCCTCGTTAGCTCTGCAGAGGAGCATTTCAAAATGCTGGCCACTGAAGGCCACTGCTCTGCCATTGCTCAGGGCTACCAGAGAAGGTTCATCTGCAGATCACACCCTCCCCCTTGCAGGGCTCTCTTAATCACCATTCAATCAGAGCACATAAAGCAGACGTTCAGCAAAAGAAGCAGCACCTGGTTTTTCTTCATAAATAACAGATGCCATGTTGTATATTAAGTAATTAGCCATTAAACTGCATCAGAAATCTTTCTGCTCAGTACAATGCAGAAGACTCAGCTTTAGTAAACTCCAGGGGAATCCTTATGGAAAGGAATCCAAAGAATGGGGTAAATGGAGAGGAACATGAGCAGGCCTTTTAAAAAAAATAACTGTAGGAGAAAGCAATATTAATCTGTCTCAATTCAGAGAGATCATTCACCTCATCTCCTTTACTCAGCACAGCCAGTTCTATCCCCCACACTCACACAGGGCACAGTCTGCCCCTTGCACAGCAGCCTGAGCACTCCTCTCAGCACAAGGGCAAAGCTGCAGTGCAAGGGAAAAAGGATAAATTCAGTGTCCCTGGGGCAGCCGGACACTGCCAGGGCTCTGTCCTGAGCCTCCTCCTCGAGGTCTCCTCAGGGCTTTCAGCAGGAGGGCTCAGCACTGCTTGGTCAGCCCAGGGGTCACAGAACTGGGGCCACAGAACCCCCCTCTGGCTGAGCTGGTGGGCTCAGGAAGGACAAAGCCTGACCTTACCTCCCAAAGAGATGGGCAAGTCATGCAGGAACAGAGAGTCATCTTCTATTCCCACAGGCAGCACAGGAATAAAACTCCTCTAGATATTGCCTTTCCTCAGTAAATCGAGTACCTCTCACTTTGCTTCCTCTCTCCGAAGTTCTTCACTAAATGAAATCCAGAAACCTCAGCATAAAGCTCAGAATAAACTGCAATAAAAGCCGTGTAAAGAGCTGTACTGAGTCAGCACCATTAATGGGAAAGATCCCCTGATCCTACTGATTTTGCCTCCCAAAATTGGATGCACCTGAGCGAGGAGCACACCTGCTAACGAGGGGGGGGTCAGGGCTCAGTGGCTTCTGAGACTGGATCTCTGAGAGCTTGGGAAGGAAAGCAGGAGAGGAACACAGAAAAGAAAGTGAGAATTAGCCAGAATTTAAGGGGGGGGAAAACAACCACAATTTAAAATAATAGTGATCAAGGCAGAAAAATCTACTGTTGATCATAACAAACACACCAACATCCCAGCCAAATACACAGGAACCCCAACTGTTGTGGGAAACAGAGGGAAAGCAGGTGATTCCAATTATCAAGGCATGCAAACTGAAACACATGATTCCCGAGGAAGGCAAAGACCAGAAGAACAGGCAGAGGATCCTCCAGGTGATGCCACTTACAGCAAAATCACTATCTGTGTTTCACAAACCCCACCCTGCCGAGCTGGGGCACAACAGCTGGAATAAATGACTGGCGCTCCTGAGCAATTCCCTGGGAGCGCTAATGAGAATGTTAATTGGCCAGGCTGTCACACAGCCATGGTAACACCTCCCAGGCTGCGATTAAAGGGGGGTCTGAAAGGCAGGAGGGAGGCTGGTTTTGAAAAAGCCTGTCTGAAGGTGAGCAGCAGCCTCCTCTAATCTCAGCCATGCCACGGAAAACTGTAGAGGCTTTAATGCTGGATGGAAATTAACTCCTTAATTCGAATTTTTAATCTGTCCCATAGCTATTTAGGGTTGCTTTCAAAGCTCTGCATCTGGATCTCCTCCTTGTCCCCTGTTCGCTCTCCTGTGGCAGGACAGGATGGTGATAATCCTTTAAAAATTATTATTAAATAAATCCCACTTAATTCAACCTACTTCACAGGCAAATTTTAATTAGAGATACAGCAAGGCTCACAGATAAGTTGCTAAACTTGAATCCTATGGAGATGGTGAATGTTTCCAACAGCTGCACAACCTCTGTGTATTCTTAAGCCCAAACAAATCTACCTGAGCACTGGAAAAGAAAGAAAAACAAAGCTCTCCATACGCTAGGTGGAGGTGCTCATTAAATGAACAGTAGTAAACTTGTTTTTCTAACTTGTCCCACTGCAGATCACTCCCCACAGGAAGCAGACCAAACCTGATGTGTCCCTCTAGCATGTTTTCATAGCATTAGCTTTTAATAAATATAACATACTCCACCCTCGGAGCGGAGCAGGGCTCGGGTTCCAGCAGAAGAAGTGGTTGTTTTAAATATTTAGATTACATTACAGCTGGGACATTAAAATAAGCAGTGGCTTGTACTGCAGACAGCTATCAGAATCAGCTTGGCAAAGTATGTGTCAGCGCCACTGGTGTGGTTGCAAAGTATGAGCTCTGAGGCTGGTTAGCCCCGTGTTCTTATACTTATTTTTATTATTCGTACTGCAACAGTACTTTCTGATGTCAGCAAACAGCAAAGCACCACAGTCTTAGATGCTGTACAAACATGAGCAGTGTAAGTCCCCAGAAAGTCTGTGGATTTCAACGGAGAAAATGGGAAAAAGCTGGGAGAAGTAAAGGCTGTTCTCCTCAGGGAAGGACTAACACAGTTCAGCCTGTACTTCACTGTGTCCAGTGCTGAGTCCAAGCTTAAATACAATCTTTTCCATTTCCAATTCTCAACTCAGTGCTTTAATTATGCAACTATCCATCTTCCTCCACCAGGTAACAGTGCTCCAAGTTTCTGCAGGTAGGAATAACCCTCCCTTCCAGCCTTAGCTCTCCCTGCCCCTGAAGGGCTCTGTGGCTGCTGCTGATCCAGACACTCCGGTCTGGGACCTGCTCTCACTAATCCTCATTGTCAGACTGTTATTCCAGACTCCTCTGATTGACCCAGGATGAAACTTGGGGATTTAGGGACATCTTTCAGTGATGGGTTAGTGGTTGGGCTCGATGATCTTGGGGGTGTTTTCCAAGTGTGTAACAGACCATGTGGAGTGGAATGAAAGCTGGAAAGCACCAGGACCAGCCCTCTGACCCGTGCAGAGTCACCACACTGAGGTGCAAGAGCTGCCTCAGAGAACTGATGAAAATCCCAGCATCTTCACAACTAAATCTACTCATCCATCTGCGGGGGTTTTTGAGGAAAGCCTTCATTCAAAAGCATTTCCCTCCCCCTGCACTCACTGCAAGTCACACACTAGAACCAGGGCTGTGCACACCACAGAACTGGCTCAGAATTCCACGTATTGCAGCAAACAGTGCCTTCCCCAGGCTCTGGATCAGCCCCAAACAGGGGTCAGTGCTGCCACATCCCCTGCCATGGGCTCCCAGAGCAAGGCTGGCAGCAGCAGCAGCAGCAGCAGAGAAGGGTCACGGGTGTCACCCTTGGGGCTCTCACATGCCTGGCAGCCCTGCCTGTTTACACCCCAGGACAGCTGTCCCAGCCCGACCTGGGGCCAGCTTTGGCTCTTACACAACCCATCATTCCTCCCCAGCCTACAGACAGGCAGACCTGGCCACAGAGCAGGGGGAAACCCTTCCAAAGAAGCCCACTTGTTGCTCCATCCACTGCCATCCAAAAGATACTGTCAGTAAAGGGACATTTGCAAAGGTCTGGGTGGCAAATGAGGAGTCTGTAGGAGTAGTTGAAGCCCAAACTCTTTCTAACCTGTCCAAGTAAACTGCTGGTTTTCTCCCAGTCCAACTGATGTGACCTCTGAGTATCTACAAGCCTGAGAGAACAGAGAAAACACAGCAGGTTAACACTGAGAGGATGTAAATCTCCAGAAAACCTGCTTTTATTAGTCCTACCCTCATGGAGCTACTTCCTTACTCATTCACCTCTCCTAAAAACACCCTTTTCTCTCAGTAAAATGGTAACAGGGTAAAAGAGACTAAACAGGGAGGGGACAGATGCACGTGGGAAAACAAGCACAAAGAAGGTTGCTGTGTAAAGATTATCTTGCTTGTATTTCGAGGCTGAAAGTTCCGTGGCACCTCCTTTTCTGCTCCTGTACCTGCCCATCATTCAGGTCTGTAGCCTGGACATCACCCTGAACTCCCTGGCTGCTCTCTGAGCTCTCACATCCCACCTCCAGGCAGCTCCTGCAGCGTCTGTGGCATCTCTGAAACTTTCCATTTACACAGCTAAAACTCCTGCCAGAGCTGTGCCTCAACATCCCCCTGCCTGGTTCTGATCCACACAGCCTCTCCCTGTGGGCACCAATCCCTGTCACAGAGCTGCAAAGATCATTTTCCTAAGCTGCTATTTTTAGCACATGCCCCCTCTGCACATTGGTCTGCCAGCTCCATGTTTTCTAATGCAAGGAAGAATCACTTGCCTGCATTTTATTCTGTTTCAAAAAAGACAAACTCCTACCTGTAACTGACCTATATCAGCCTCTGTCACCTGCTTGCTCAGTTTTCAAACAAGGATGGAGGTTGGCATCCTTTCATGTGGCTCTTTAGTCTTGAGAGGATCTCCTTAAAAACACCAGCAAAAATACCTCATTAAAATCCACATTGCAGTAACTACCCAAAAAAACCCACCCAGCCCAAAATTCTGGTCTCACTAATCCAGAGCACAGCAGAGTCCACCTCAAAGGCAGAATCCCACCTGCAAGCCCTTTGGTCCAGCCTGTTGCATATCCCTGAATAAGTCTGGAAACAGCTTTCCAAGCACAGAGCTCAGCCCAAAAACTTTCCCTTGAACTTAGACCTCTATGGCAACTTCTAAGAGCGAACAGGCAGAAATGAGGCTTCCAGGTTTTTGTCCGGTGATCCCTTCCCTGCTGGATTTTTACAGCAGCTTTTGTTCAACGAGTGTGGAATTATGTGGATATATCACACAAATCTACTGTTTTCCCAATTACGCATGGCCAGTGTCCAAAGGGCACTTTAAATACCATACAATCACAGCATGGTTTGGGTCGGAAGGGAACTGAAAAGATCACCCAGTCCCACCCCCTGCCACGGGCAGGGACACCTCCCACTAGCCCAGGTTGCTCCAACCCGGCCTTGGACACTCCCAGGGATTCAGGGGCAGCCACAGCTTCCCTGGGCAACCTGTGCCAGGGCCTGCCCACCCTCCCAGGGAAGGATTTCCTCCTAATACCCAACCTAAACCCCCTCTGTCAGTTTGAGGCCATTCCCCCTTGCCCTGTCACTACAGCAGCCCCTCTAAACATCAACTGTCTAAGCCTCATGGATTTATAAGAAACTCCTACTTTCATTTCTCCCCATAAAAAAATATCTTGTGGGTGTTTTTTTTTTAAAATGTCTGATCTCCAAAAGCTTTCCCAACTATGAAGTTATCCTGGAGCTCCACATTTGATATCTGTCAATTAGGGCTCCTGTTTGTCAGCTATAACTCCTCTTAGGGCAAGAGTAAAAACACAGATGGTCCATTGCCTCCCTGAGAAAAGGCACACAAAGTGATTCTCATTTTCCTCTTCTATCCAAAACTGCCCCATTCAGCTCACAATCCCAATCCCAAACTGGGTTCCTACTGCTTTAAATCACATTTGCCTGCTCCTTTTCAACACCCCACATCCCAAGAAAAGCCATTCCTGCCCAGAAAGAGCTGCACCTAAAAATGCAGTTTAAAAGGGAGTTCTTTTGCTGATACCAAAGGAATCCTGAAAAAGCCACTCCTCGGAGTACTCCCTAAAGAAGTATAATCAAAGGAGTATTAGTGCACACAATGGAAAGAATGAGGAGTTGAACCTCACCCAGAGGGATGGCAGAACAGACACACTGTGGAATTCCACAGGCAGAGTCCGGACACGGGGAGTGAAGGGAGCAGAGGAGCCACAGCAGTGCAGAGAGGGAACACTGAGCAGCTTTTGGACAGACCACACATTTCAGAGGGTTCAGTTCCTCCTCTGAATCCCTCCTGCTCTAATCATGTCACAGCATCACATCCTACACTGACCAGAGCTGAAACTGCAGCACGGAGTCTCAAAGTAGGTTATTACAGGGGAAATTTAAAACACACAGCTCATGGCAATGCCTGGATCACACACACTCTTAATTTCGTATTTTTGGAAGTTAGTGATGCTGTTTTACAAGCAAAGCCCTGGAAATAGCAAATATTTAAAAGCACACAGATAGGAATTCCTTTTGTAGGATCTGTCACACGGATTCATTATGAATCATTTGGATCCCACACAGCTGTCACAATTTCAGTCATGAGAGCCCAGGCATCACAAACTGCAGCTTTATTCTCAGATGGATTCATTAGCTGTCATTTTTCAGTCCTCAAAGAATTAACAGAATTGCATTATATGTTCTCGTGTGGCTGTAACCTTAGAATCAACATGTCAGTGATGGGAAGTGACCTCGGAGCTCTCCCCTGGGGAAAGAATCAGTGGCTGTAAGTAACTAAATCAGCTGATGACACAGCTCCTCGTCTATAAAAACCACACCACAAACATCACCTTTCCCAAATTTCACTGCTGGTTGATACTGTCACATTAACGAGTGTGATCCTGTAATGTCCCTGCTTAATTTGCCACCGAGGAGAATAAAAATAGAAGCTACAAAGCACTTCCAAGGGTTGAGCCTTAATGTCAGGGCACAGTTGGACATCCTGCATCACAGAGGCAGCATCATGTCCACAGATGGAGCCAGCAGGAAAGCCCCGGCTTGCAGAGTAAAGGCAGGGCCATCCCATCATGACTTAGGGAAGAAGTCACCCTTGGGAATGACCTGGCACAGGGAAAAGTGCTGAATTAAACTGTAAGCAAAGTTCAGGAGGAAATACAACATTCCTACACCTTTTCCTGCCCCTTCCAAGGGACTCAGCACAGGTGCACAAGACCCAGGACTGCTCAGTTCCATAACACATCCATGACACAGCTCCATATCCCCAGCCCAGCCCCACTCCAGTCCTTAACAACTGTATCTTTCAGGGCTGGAAACCATTCAACACATCCACTGTTTCTGAACACAATTATTTATTCCATTATTTCAGGATCCAGGAAAAGGCTGTGCCTTAATTACAACAGCATGTGCAGAATTGCAAAGTCAGTTCCCGATCCCTGGCTTCTCAAGGAGGCTCCAGTTCTCCAGGAAAACATTTGCTTTCCTAACACAGGGAGTGCTTTTCACAAGGAGCAGTGACCAAGCCAAGTGCCAGCCCTGCACAGCCCCGGGAAGGACAGAACTCCAGGACACCCCAGGGAAACCCAAAATGTCCCTGCAGGTCAGGCCAAAGTGGCACTTACAGGACACACAGCAAAGAGGCTGCTCTGGAGGACGTTTTCAGGCACATAGCATAGGAATTACAGGCACGGTTTTGTTATGGTTGGTGGCAACTGCATCTTGAATTGCCTGTTTGCAACAACTGAAAGTAAGAAGTTGTGCCAGGGCAGGGTTAGGTTGGGAATTAGACAAAGGTCCTTCCCCCAGAGGGTGGTGGGCACTGAGCAGGCTGCCCAGGGCAGTGGGCACGGCCCCGAGGCTGCCAGAGCTCCAGGAGGGTTTGGATGATGCTCTCAGGGTCAGGGTGGGATTGTTGGGGTGACTGTGCAGGGCCAGAGGTTGGACTTGGATGATCCTTGTGAGTCCCCTCCAGCTCAGGGTATTCCGTGATACTAAAAAAAAAGTCAGTTTGCAGACAAGATGATGAAAACAGAGACAACGCTTACTATTAACATTCACTAGGACAACCAAAATTCATCTAAGTTTTCTGTTAATTTTTAATTCCCTATTTTTCTAAGTATTTAGGATTCAGAGAGGAACGAACAAACAAGGAACAAGAGACAATCCAAAAGCAAACTGACAGCTCAGTGGCTTCCAAGAGAGTCCCCCAGAGTCACTTCCCAAGAGCTGTCTCAAGCCAATGGATTGTCACCCAAATGCTTTCAGTAATTGCAATTGAGAGTGTTACTTAAATGAGACAGAATTTACAGGTCCAGATTTTCACCCACTCCCAGCCCCTCATCTTCCATCGTCTCCTTTTCCAGGACAACACAAGACTAACAGACCATTTTCACCCCAATTTTGGGACCAACAAGAGTATCCGCTGTAGGGTTTCCTCTGCTCCCTGATCAAAGACCAGGAACATCCCCAAATGTGTTAATGCCACAGCACAGTTGATGTTTACTAAGCCCAAATTTCTGTAGCACTGGGAATGATGCAGATGCTGCCACAACAAACCCAACATCCTCCAGTGAAGTTGAACCACAAACACAACGCGCCAATTTCTACGCCAGCTGCGGGGTTTGTGCCTCCCTGTCACTTGAGGGTGAAGGAGAGAAATTTACAGACAGACAATTTTCAACGGCGTTATTTTGAAAACAAACGTTTTGTGTAGTTGTTTCCCCAAAAAAATGTTTCCACAACTCAGAAATAACAAAGGAGTCAATCCACCTCCTGTGGTAACAGGCCAATACCAACAGCTCGCCACATAAGAAATACGTGTCAACAAACAATATCCACATTCCACCAGGGATAAAAACACAATCAACATGAAAAGCTTCGACTCTCACGGCTAAGAAAGAGGCTGCACATGTAAAAGGATGCTTGGGATGATCTGCCTCCCCAAACACAAACCTGCCCCTCAACCACGGCGTTACTTTGGACTCAGGTCCGTATTAGTTTCCCACAAACCTCCTCTCTTTTTTTTCCCTTTCCTGGCAAGGCATTTAACTGTGCAAAATTGCCTTGCCAGCGACAGATGTGAGTACAAAGAGAAGTGATTTGCTACAAAAGGATTAATACATTTTGAAAGTTACTGTCTGGCAAACTGTCAAAGGGGCTTTTATTGGTTTATTTTATTCTGGCTGTCGATAAGGCCGGTGGCAACACAACCCACACTGGTGTGCAGAGAGCACAGGGGTGGCAAACATGCCCTGGCTGCGCTCACGGCTCTGGCACTGCCACAGAGGTCGTTTCAAAGGCTGGCCCTGGTCTTCTCCAGCATTCCCAGCACGAGGAGTGTGTGGGCAGTCGTGAGAAGGGCATGTGCCCTTGGAAGTGGACATCTGACCACCAGCCACTTGTCACCTGTCTGGCCATACCTGTTTGACCCCTGAGGATTTGACCCCCGTGTGACCACCAAGGATTTGACCCCCGTATGACCGCAAGGGATTTGACCCCTATGTGACCACCAAGGATTTGACCCCCGTGTGACCACCAGGGATTTTACCCCCGTGTGACCACCAGGGATTTAACCACCATGTGACCACCAGGCATTTGACAGCACAGCCTCGAGAGCTGTTTAACCACTGACCACTTGTCATCCATTTCACCACCAACAATTTCATACCTGTTTGACCACTGACCGGACCACTTGTCACCTGGTTTGGCCACTGACCATTTCACACCCGTTTGACCCCCAAGCACTCGACAGCTGTTTGACCACCGACCACTTGTCACCCCTTTCACCACCAACCAACCACTTCATATCTGTTTGACCACTGACCACATGTCACCTTGTTTGACCAGGGACCATCTGTCACCCGTCTGACCCCCAAGGATCTGACAGCAGTTTGAGCACTGACCACTTGTCACCCATTTGACCAGGCACCCTCTGTCACCTGTCTGACCCCCGAGGATCCGTCACCCATCTGACCCCCGACGATGTGACAGCTGTTGGACCACTGACCACTTGTCACTCCTTTGACCGGGGACAATCTGTCACTCATCCGACCCCCAAGGATGTGACCCCCGGGGATGTCACCGCCGCCGTCCCCGCTCCCCCGCCCGGTCCCTCCACTCTCCCCCCAGCATGTGCCGGCCCGGTCGGAGCTCCCCTCTCCCCGCCGTGCCCGGGCGCTCCGCGGGGGCATCGCCACAGCTCCGGCCGGGGGTCCGGGATGCCCGGGGGGTCGGGGATGCCCGGGGGGTCGGGGATGCCCGGGATGCCCGGGGTACCCGGGGGTGCCGGGGGGTACCCGGGGGTGTCCCGGGGCGGTGTCGGGGCGGGATCGCGGCCGCGGCCGGGGCCGGGCGGCTCCGCCATGTTCGCCGTGGCGGCCCCGCAGCGATCGCGGCCCGAGCCCGGCAGGTGCCCCGGGGATGCTCCGCGCCGGGGCCGCGGGGGATGCGCCGGCTCCGCGCCCGCTCACCCGAAATCCTGGTCCATGGACTTGAAGAAGAACTTGTAGCTGTGCACGGGCCGGTTGCTGAGGACATTTTTGAAATCGGCCAGCGTGACTTTCTCCGGCGGCACCGGCAGCTTCACCAGGTAGGGCGTCTCCTCCTCGTCGATGTGGTAGATGATCTTGGTCTCCGCCATGGGCGAGGGGCGCGGGGGCGGCCGGCCGGGGCCTCCGCCGGCGCTCGGCTGCGCTCTCGGCCTTCCCGACAGGAAGGGAGCTCCCGGCTCCCGGGATTCCGCTCCCTGCACTGCTCTCGAGCTGCCCGACCCGGGAACGGCAGCGCCGCCCGCCCCGCCCGCATCCTCCGGCCGGGCCGCCGCCCGCGCCCGCCTCGCCCGGCCCGGCCCGGCCCGGGGGGTCCGGGGTGGGGTTCGGGGGGTCCCCCGAGCGGGTCCCGGCGCGGAGGGTGCGGGGCAGGCCCGTCCCGGTGCGCCCCCCGCCCGCACCGCAGCGCCCGCACCGCGCCCGCACCGCGCCCCTGCCGGCACCGCGCGGGGATGGGGAGCGGTGGGGACGGGAAAGGGAGGGGATGGGGAAGGGACAGGGAGGGGATGGGGATGGGGAAGGGATGGGGATGAAGATGGGGAAGGGATGGGAAAGTGGATGGGAAGGGAAAAGGGATGGGGATAGAGATGAAGATGGGGAAGGGGATGGGAATGGGAAAAGGATGGGGATGGGAAAGGTAAAAGGATGGGAAGGGGGATGGCAATGAGGATGGGAAGGGAAAAGGGATGGGGATGAGGATGGGAAAGGGGATAGGGATGAGGATGGGAAGGGAAAAGGGTTGGGAATGGGAGATGGAGATGGGAAGAGGAAGGAGAAGGGAACGGGGATGGGAAGGAGATGGGGATGGGAAGGAAAGGGGAAGGAGGAGAAAGGGGGACAGATGGGAGCGGAAACAGGGATGGGATGGGATGGGATGGGATGGGATGGGATGGGATGGGATGGGGAAGGGGAAAGAAAAGGGGAAGGGATGGGGATGGAAAAGGGGAGGGGAGGAGAGATAGGAAAGGGACAGGGATGGGGTTCACGGACTCATAGTGCCACGCTTTGCAGGTGGTGTATTTGGGAAGAGTTCACATTTCTTTCTAGAAATCCCCATGTTTCAGACCTCAGGTCTCAAGGAATCTTGTTCCTTAAAACATCCTTTTTCAGGTAAATCCCAAACTAATGATGTTCTCTCTCCTACCCTTTCAAAGGAAGGGGACATTCACTTCTCCAAATGTTCAGCTGCTCTCTGTGAAGGGGTAAATCACAGCTCAGTGACTGAATTACCTGTGGCACTGGAATGATTTTTCTACCAGCACAAAACAGAGGAGCCAGCTGTGTTAGAGGCTGCCAGGTTTGTTAACATCATTGCTATGTGTTATTTTCAATTTTCTGAAAGTATAATCATTACCAGTTCCCAGATCCTGACTGGGAACTTCTTTACCAATGGCTTGAGTAATCCATAACTCAGCAAGGTTTAACAATACTGAGAAACCAAAACATCATCACCTGCCTGCTGCCATTTCTGGTATAGTGAAGGAATTACATAATCACATCCACTGGGCTTCTCCAGCTGATGTTCCTACCACTCATCACTGCTAATTGTGTGACAATCAAACAAGATAAACAGCAAATTAAAGGTATGCCCTTAGTCCTCAGCCTCTAACTAGTGATTTGGTGCTGGGTTAAGTCTGGAATGACCAATTTAGTGCTTTTCAAAGAGTATTTATCAAGAGTTACATATATATATATATATATGAAATACTTTTCAAGATGGTTGAGAGATATATATATGTATATGTATAACACTTATCAAGATGGGTGGTTGCTTCTCGCATTTTCAGTTTTGGAATTCTGAGGATACTGAAGATTCCTGTAAAAACATGTGTTCAGCTTTCTGTCCCACATGTGCAGACACGTGTCAAGGCTCTGCAAGCACCCAGGAGTGCTCTTGGTAAGTGCTCCATCAACCCATGAGTTCTACCACCCTCAGGAGCCTCTGAGCCAGAATGGGAAGGCTCCCTCTGGCAGGACTGTAACTCTGGTACAAGCTGTATGTTCCGAGATACTGAGCTTTCTGAAGTTTTTAGCAGAATGAAACTCAGGCAACCCTTTGGTCTCTTCAGTTTGTACTTAATGACCTCCCGAGTTCCTCAGAGGCCCAGGTGGTGCCCACACAAAGGCTGGATCTGCAGAGAGTCTGTTCTTGCCCTCTGAGCTTCACTTTTACTTTTGACAACTGAAAATATAACGAGTTGTATAATTGTCAGATGACTACCTTGGAACAGACACGATAAGACTGGATCTGTGACTCACAAAAAGCTTTCTGTGTCCCCATAAAGCACAGAAGAGAGGAGATAACCCACTTTCATGTTGCAGTCAAACCACAAGCTAATCCAATTAAAGGGAGGACACAGCAATGCAGGAGACACCACTGGTCCATCAGGGCTAATATCTCATTTCTTGCAGAGTTCAGGCCTTAACACTTCAGCAAAAAATAAATACAAGGCACAAAATCCCTTGCTAATAGCGCTGTACTCTCTGTGATAGAGGAAATAGTCTTGCTGGCCCCTGCAGGGAGCAGAGAGTGTCCTGAGGCATGAAAGCTGCTCACCCTTTTCTTCATTTATGCAGCAGTGCACTTGGTTACCACACAGGGAATAAGCAAGGCCTTTCAGAAAGCCATCCTTTGAATTACAGCAATGGTTGTTGCTTGTCCTGGGCAATTCTGAAAGCTCATCACACTCCGGGTGCTCAGCAAGTCAGTGTTTGTATCCAGGGATGTGACAAAAGGAAACCAAAGCTCTGGGCACCCACTTGGAGATTTCATGGGTATTTTTCATCCACCTGCAAGAATTTAGTTGTAAAAGAGCAAAATCATCTTTCTAGAGGACTGCTGGCAAGACTAGCATCGATGCAGGATATATGAACTAAACATAGATATGATCCTAAAACAGAAAGAGAAGCAGGAAAATGTCACTGCAACAACACATTTTGGATGTGCTTAAAACGAAGAGGCTGCTGGGGCTCATCGGTGGGCTGCAATCCAAGGCACTTCTCCTGGGTCTGGTCTAAAAGATCTGCAAGGTTTTTTCCCCTTTATTCTTCCTCCCTGTGCAGTGGACCTTGGGCAGGACTCAGTCACTATAGCTGACAAGAAAATAAAGCCATTAAACACTAGAGGGAAGCAAAAGACTTTGAGTCCAGCAACCTGTTCTGCAGCCTCTTGGGCAAAACTCCCCGGGGCTGCCACTGGACTTAAATACAAATAAACCTGGGGGGACGTGGCGGAGGATATTTGCAGTGACATTCCCAAATCCCCCCCTAACTGAGGAATGTGCATCATGGAAGGATAGTGCCCTACAGGTCACGTGGGAGGGGAAAACAGGAGGACTGAGGACACATTTTATGTTGGTTGTCAAACAGTTCCAGGAGATGTGCACCTTCTCAATTAATTCATTGCGTTGATCCCAGCTCCTACGAATCAGAACCCAATCTGTTTTCTTTCCTCTGGTTTTCCTACCTCTTCTTAGCAGCTGCAGCACTTAAAAAAAAGGTAAGAGTCACAATCCCTTTAAAAAAGGAAGAGTGCCTACAGCAATTGTCTTCAGAGCAGCTCATCTGCCAGAGGGCCACATACAGACCTCTAGGAAAGGAGTTTTTTTGCTTAGGAATGTCTATTCAGGTCTTTATCCTATTCTTCTCAGGTCCCCAGTGTTTATTCTTCCCCTCAGAAATTTGGTCTGTTAATGACTTACAAGTCCCTCTCTGCTGGTAAGACTCTGCTCAGGCTGGGAGGCAGAAGGGAAATGGGGAGAATCTGGACTTCATTTCAGACAAGTGGAAGACAATGAAAATATTTAATTTCAGTGGTCTGCAAAGCAGGCCCTGTGGTTGCTAAATTAACTTCTCCTTGTTCCCAGCTGCTTCCCTGGAAAATCAGACCCAGTGCCTGGAGACAGAGAAAAGTGACAGGATGCCCCAGCAATAAATAACCAAGGGTGCCAGGACTGGAGTCTGCCAGCAGAGACCAGTGAAGCCCCACAGCAGCACCAGAGAGGGTATTTAGGGTGGGGTTTCCCCCCAGGGAAGAGCTGCAGGAGACTGGATGCAGTAGGGTGTCCAGCCAGGGAAGAGAGCAGATAATACTTTCAGCAGAGCTGGACAAGCTGGTCAATAATCTTAGTTTCCTCAAGGCACTTTTTTGCCACATTTTAGTTTCATATCCTGCTTTGATCCCTCAAATTCCTGCACCTGCACTGTCCATCCAAGCAGCACTACAAGCTGTTCCCTTCAGTGTCCCTGGAAGAACTCTTGTGCCAGCTGGGATACTACTCAGTGGGTGGAAGCCCTCCAAGAGCAGAATGTGCAGCAGGAACTTTGCAAGGTGTTAGTTCTGCAAGGAAAAGAGGAATTTGGGTTGGGAGTAAAATACATATTGCAGCAGGATATGTTATCTTCCCTTCTGGAGCTGCAAAATGAAATCCTATGAAAGAGCTGCCAGCCTTCACCTCTGATGGGTGGTTTGAACTCCATCTACAGCAGCAGATCTGCTCGTTATACAACACTTTTGGAGAGCTAAAATTTCTCTGTGGGCCCCATGACCCTGTCAAATAATAATGTCCCATGTGGAAAGCATATTGGAATCACTGGAATAATTTACTGAATCCAATCTGCACTTTATAAAGCACTTTAGGATGCTCTGAGATGAAACACACTGCACAGCTATTGGGAAGAATTAGCTAATGCTGGCTAATAGCTTAGATAGCATCTCCAAAGAGCAAGAAATAAAACCAACCTTAACTGGAAACTCCATTATATTCTCCTTTATTTCTTAAACATTAGGAGAGTCATACAGCAATGACAAATAATAAAAGTTAAGCAACAATAATAATGCAAATTAGTTGAGTTACAACAAAGAAAAAAACCCAAGCTTTATGGAGTAAGTTCTTCTCCAAGTCTGGAGAGGAAGCAGAGAGTGCACGGGGCTGAAAAGACAGGGGTCTAGTTCTAGTCTCAGTTTTAACCCTTTTTAAGGTCACTGCCAAACCCTTTCCTTGTCCCACACCAAGGGCTCACAGTCCACACATTATCCTAAAAGAGACTTTGATTTCTCTGCCCTCACTGAGCTGCAGTACCCACTGAGGAGGAACTGCTTTAAAAATTAGGATTATTATTATTTTAATTGACTGAACATATACTGTGAGGAGGCAAAGCCTGCAAAGTGACAAGAAGGCCAAGAAGCCTATCAAGGTGCAGCATTTCATTGGTACAAGGGAGAACATTATTTTGAATAACTCATGCAAAGCACATTTACCAAAGTGCTACACACTTTACAAAAGTGTTTCTTCACAAGAGGCAAGTCACAGTCCCAGATCAGGCAAAGAAAGGCTGAGGTGAGAGAGGGAAAACCACCCTGTGTGGAAGTGCAGTGAGTCTGTGGCAGAGCAGGAACAGAGAGCAGTGGTCCTGCCCAGCCCAGGGCTCACTGCAAATTCATTCTCACGTGCAAGATCAGCCACATGGAGTCCCCACCAGAGTTTTAACACGCTAAATTACACACTGGATGTGGCAGCTGCTTTTGAAACCCACTGTTGTGATCAGCAGGCAAATCACTCAGCATGTGCCTCTCCTGAAGGAAAAAGGGCCATAATCCCAGCCTGGGCTCCCATCCTGAGCAGTCCAGGGTTACACTGGCATGTCTGACCATAACCCAAATTCCAACTAGTGATCAAAGTAAGGATGAGGAACTCATAAAGCTCTTCCTAGTCCTTGTTACAGAGAACATATTAATTTTTTTCCCCTTAAGCTATTTTGCAGCCTAGAAGTCCAATGAAATATTTAAGTGCCTCTGGAGTTTATGAGTAACCCCACTTTGAGCTGGTGTCTCTCTGAGCTGTGCTGAGCAATTGGAACTGGCAAGTAAAAATCTCCAACCTTTGACTCACAGACATGAAAGGGAGGGAGAGAGACATTAATGACAATTACTTGAGACTGTGCCACCCTGATGGACAAACCAGCAGAGCCTCCTGCACCTGCAGGAATGCAGCCTGGGTTTCAATCAGCCCCAGCCTAAGGCAGGCTCAGAATTCCTGGCTACCTTGGGGAAGGACAGCCAAAAAGGGGCCTGAGACCAACCCCAGACCCTTCTCTTCACTAGTCATGGGTCTGCCCAACTTGAGCACTTTTGTAGAGGTGAATCTTAAGAGAAGATAAAGGCAGTTAATTACAAATCACAAGAACTGTCCAGAGAGCAATGGGAGGGCAAAGCAAACGAAAAGATAAGGATCTGCTCAGCTGTTGCTTAGGAAGGCTCACCTCCACCTCTAGTTATATTCTATTATTAATATTTACTACTTGAAGGCATTAAAAATAAGGGTCCCCAATATAACTGCTCTTTAACATAGTCCCCACTAACAGAGAAAAGTATCAATATCTATCAAAATGTACATGGTCCGTTTTCCACCCTATAAAAAAGTCTGCATTGAAGTTGTGACATCCTGCTTTCTGAACAGCCCATACAGCTTCCCTGGCTTTACCCACCGTGCCTTTGGCAGAGCTGGGCAGCTGAGCTCAGCTTTTCAGGACCATCCCACCCAGTGCAGTGTCCCCCTGAGCTGCTGAGGCTCCTCCTGAGCCCTGGACACAACAGCAGAGACCAGTGGTGCTTGTGGGAGGAGGGAGACAGGGTCTGGAATGGGGTTTAGATGTCTGAGAACATTGGCATGAGTCAGACAAGACACCCAAGTTGGCAGGGGTGGAAAGAAAGGGGTCTAGGAGACCCTGCCCCCAGTCCCATCCAATCACCAAGCCCACACACAGTGCCTCCCTCTGCCACTCTCTCCAGACCATCAAAGAGGAGGTTGGCAATGCTCAGCCACCTTCACCCTTACACAACTCACTGTCATCATGCTTGCAGCCTTTCCTTCTGTGCCCCCAGGACCATGGGTGTGCCTGGTTTGGGAATGGTGCCACAGAACATCCCAAGTGGTCAGAGGAGCTGTGTAGAACTGTTAATATTCTACAGCTTCCACGGTGCTTTAACTTGCTTGGACCACAACACTGCATTACTTCAAGGTTTTTGGCATCCTCACCTGACACACTGTTCATATGCAGAACTCCTCTTCAGCCCACAGCCCCACTACCTCAGGCCTCCACTCACCAAAGCAATGCCAAAATCCATGAGAATGGACTCCTCTCACTCCTGGACTCCCCCCCTGAGACCCTGGTCTGTGAAAATTCCTGACAGGCTCTCAGTGGGCTTGTTGCTCTTGTTCCTCCCTTAAACAATCAGCCTGTGCTGGAACCATACCTTTTGGTTTTGTGTGCACGCAAGCTCTGGGTGGCCTGGATCCACCCAAGGACTGCAGGAAAATCACATTCCAGGCTCCACACAGGAGTTTAGCCCTCTCCAAAGCATTTCTGGTTCTGATCTAACTGAGACTGGTATTCCAGCACTGTAACTCCATCAGTCAAGTGTCTGCTCCTGCGAAATTTGATTTGACCTGCACTGAAATGAAAACAAATCAACAAACAAGCTCAGAGTGAGAAATACAGAGTTTAGCTTCCACAGCTCTTTGGAGCTGAGCCCAACCCTACCTTGGTCCTTTATCTGCCTCCCTTTCCCCTGTAAAATGAGGATATTCACATTTCCCCATTCACAAAATGAGGTATTTGTATTGCCATTTGTGAGGGCTGTACTCTTTGTACTTCACCTGGAACGTGTAAAGTGCTGTGTGACACTGATTTATGCCAGCCCACGAGACATCAGGCTCTGCTATTATTATTCTGATGAACACACTACATGGAAAATGGCCTGATATAATGATGGCTCCAGATTAGTGATGCAGGTTGGTTTATTTAAAGCAATAACATCAAAGCAAAAGGTCTGCTGATTCAGCTCATAAAAATCATTGATGCATAAAACCAACAATAATGTCAAGAAAGAAAAGGGGAACGGAGGATTGGAAGACAAGAAGGAAAGGCAACCCAAACCCATAAATGCACACAAGACAGTCTAACTCTGTCAAAAAGCATTTGCAAATACCCTCATGTGGGGAAAAGTCTATGTGAAAAAACTCTATGGGAACTGGAGGGAGATGGTATTGAGAAAAGTCATCTCTCTTCCACATTACTGTCTTTGGTTGAAGCTTCTGGTCCAGCCAGCAGCTTGGGAATGTCTTCATTTACAATATTCCTTCCTGAAATCTGAAAGCAAATGGAAACACAGGTCAGTACCTGAAGAGAGATTTCAAACCATTCAAAGAAGCACAAAACTATGGATTTATCCATAGTGACAAGTGACCATCAGCCATGTCCCCAGTATTCCCTCACGGAGCCCCCAGTGAGGTGTCCTGTGTATAAATTACGGCACAGATCATCTCTGAGGAATGCAGGAAAAAGTATCACGAGAACTTCCAGCACGGAAAGCAGGTCTCAGGCAACTCCTGGACTGTCCAGATCATTCTCTGCTTGGTATCATTTCAGCCACATTTATTATATTCTAAATTCTTTTTAAATGAGTCATGGAATCCAACAGCTTATTACAAGCATTGCTTGACATAAGTGCTACTCTCCAAACTGAGGCGTAACACTGGATTAATACTGGATAAGCAGGAGGAGATTCAGTCCCCAGGGAGGGAGAGCTGTTTGCCTTTGTTGGATGAAGTGAGTGACGGCCCATAAATTAATTCAACTCAAAATACTATCTTCAGCACAGTGTTTTCTTCTCAAATAGCATGCCAGGACATTTTTGGGCTCCATCTCCCTCTGAGGTTACAGCAGAGCAGGCACCATTCCAGCCCTGCCAGGCACTCTTTTTCCAATAAAGAAAAATGGTCTGTGCCACGCCAAAAGCTTTTAAAAGCCTAATCACTACTTGCATCTTGTGGCTCCATGATGAAAGGACGGGAAGGGAACTGGCTCCTCATTCCTGCTGCCATTTGCCACGGTGTTTATCATTCCTCACTGGGCTGTGGCTTGGTCAGCTCACTGATGGCCTGTGCTCCTCCCTCCTGCTGCCCATCACAGGGTTCCTACAGCCACCAATTAGGGGGAAGCAAGTCATTATTACCTTTGTCTAAATCGATGTTCTTTGCTGGGAAGCTTCTGGCTTGCTCAGCCTTCTCCTTCAGGATGTTGTTTTTGTAATCTGTGTAAGGGAGGAGCATAGTTCAGACAGACATTAGAATATTAAAAGAAAACAAGAGTTTTATAGGCAAGACAGACATGGTTGGTCCTTCTTCGATGTACTCCAGGCCTGGCACCTCCAGATTTCTGGGATCTTGACAGAAGGCCCAAATGGTCACTAAATTTTTGACATCCAGGGAGGATGAAATCTGAAAGTTAAACCGAAGTGGCTTCAACAGAAGATGGACACCACGAGCTCAGCTAACCCTGGACTTCCCTTTATCCCCGTCTCAGTCAACTGAAGTCCACACCCACTTTCAAGAGGTGAAGTCACTTCAAAGTGGGCATGCCAATGGCATTAGAAACTCCTGAGTGCCAAGGAGTTTTGACCTGGTTTGGAGCACAGTTGCCAACTGACACATACCCAGCCTGATGTCTTCACTTTTGTGTGGAGTCAGATCTGTTGTGTCCACTGTAAATTCTTTGAGGTTCACATCCTTCCTGGAAAGGGAATAACAGTGAAAAATGGTATTGCCACATCCTTTAACAACTGACTTTCTCACAGGAGATTTTCTAACGGTACTTTAGAGAATTTAATTTATAGTGTTTATTTTGTGTATAGCTGGATCTCTTTTTTTCCCATGGGTTTTTCCAGAGCTTAGAAAAATGGGCAGCCAATCTGTACTGGAACTTCCCCATCTCTTCCACTTTAATAGTATGTAATAAACCATAAAGGAACCCAGAGACATGATCTTGCCCCCATCCCATAGTAGATCTGTGCATTACTCCTATACCACTAACTTCTAGTGACATGTCACAGAACCACAACCTGTGAATCAGTTCCCAAGAGGAAATGCATTTGTCAGATCAGCCCTACAAACCATTTTCTCCTTCTACCCAAATCCTCAGCTGTTTTAGGTTCTTAATGGCAGCTGAGGAGAGGGGCCACAGGTTCATTTTTATGCATTTTAATCCTAAATAACAGACCCTGTAATTATACTTACTCTCCATATTTCTTCACATTATATTCATAACCTGAAAAAAGGCAGAGGAAACACAATGAGCAGTTGCCTCCAGGCCACCCAAGCCCTTCCTCTAATAATATCAGTAACACCTGCTATCCTTTCACACTGCTCCTTATTTGTGCTGCTTACAAGGGTCCCTTTCACAATCCCTCCAATACACAGGAATTAGAGCTTCCCTTGCCTTTACTCACCAGCTTCTCCCAGTGGTCTCCTCAGATCAGTGGATGGCCACCTATAAGAAGCTCCAGCCATTCCATATTTCATTTCTTTCACCCTTCCATTTGTTACAAGGATATGAACCCCACTTGTTATCTCTGCTGCTCGTGCCCATTGCCAGCTCATCCCTCAGCCCTGCATCCATCCCATGCTGCAGGGGCTGGTTTCCATCAGCCTCCCACATCCCAGCTATCCAACCAGGTATCTCACCCACCCTGATGATTCCTGTTCCAGGCAGAACCTCTCCCCTCCCTCACTGGTACCTCTTTGAAGGCAGCCCCAGTCTGTTGGTGCTAATCCCCTGACACATGAATAAGGGTGAATGTGGCACTGCAAAGAACACACCAGCAGACAGACATTCCTGGGATTTGCTTTCTGTGTGGCATCCAAAACTGGTGGTGTGGAAGTCACCAAAAGATCTCAGTGCCCATTTATCTGATTATACACAGAGTCACCCAGCACAGGGAGTCCAGCAAGGACTTGGACCTCTGAGTTCCCAAGGGATGCACATGAGCTTTCTGCTCTAAATAAAGCCCACTTGCAAAGAGCAACTGTTTAGCACTTCTGACTTTCCTCTCCCTTCCAACAGAGCAACTCAGCAAATCATGAGCGGTATTTGGTCAAAGGTTGCTCTTGATGGCCTTGGAGGTCTTTCCCAACCTTAATGACTCTCTGAAATTTTGACACTACACTAATTATTCTTTGCACTTGCAGAGACTCCCCCCTGTGCAGGCTGCTGGTTTTCCAGGAGAGGATCCCTGCCTTCAGCACTGTTCCGCAGGGATTATCTGCAGAACCACCCCTGCTGCCCCAGGATCTCCCTGCAGGCACACAGGGCTGGGGTTTGCAGGCACCCACCTCTCTGGCGGCGCTTGCGGGTGACGAGCACCACAATGATGAGGAGCACGATGAAGAGCAGCAGCGTGGCCAGGATGTAGCCCAGCTGCTGGAAGAAGTGCATGCGGCTCTCGGGGATGATGACATTTATCACGTTGTGGCCCCTGACAACAGTTGGATCTGAGAGAAGGAAAACAGGTTGATGGTTGTGATTGGCACCCAAAGCAAGGCAGGATCACGCGTGGGGCCGTCTCTGGGCATGAGAAGGGTGTTGAGTGAGAAACTCTCCTCAACTGCATGAATTAAAGGGCAAATCACTGCCTGATTTACAGCCCCTCTGTGAGGGGAGAGATGCCTGTGCTCCTCACAAGACCACGATTCCCAGGAATATGGGATTTAACAGATTGACTGCTGCACATTCCCTTCCTGCTCCCTGGCCGTCAGTGCTTACTGCAGAGGGGAGGTTCAGAGAGAAGTGCCCCCAGCCAGCCCCAAACCTTCCTGAGGGCAACACAACCCTGCTCTGGGTCCCTCACAACACACACCCCACACTGCACTGGCTCCAGACACACAAAATGTGTAGCAGCCCCTCCCTGCCAAGGGTTATAATTTACGGGGTGGGAGGAATTTTCAATGCCAAAGAATAAGTTTCCTTTGAAATGAAATAAAAAATCAATAAAATAAATAAACCAAAAAAACCCACAAAGAAAAGCCAAGATTCCATTCCATCTGTGGGTGCAGCAGCATTTCAGTTCTGCAGCAGGGGAAGGGGAGCTCAAAACTTTGACGTGGAACATTTTTGTAGATCTCAAATAAATAGGTCAATGTTTTACACATATAAAGAGGAAGCGACTTCTCTGCTTGCAATAGTCAGAGGAATGGACAAATCCAGCCCAGACACAGACTGGAAAACCATAAGACTGTGCTGGGAGAGGTTTCTCTCTTCAAAGCAGAGCTGAAATGACACTTTCACCCCCTGACAGGGAACATTCACAGAGCACCAGCCAAGAACCAGGATGGTATCCTGGCCTACCATTCCCTTGGGAGTCCCCCTGCATATTGGTCAGAGGGAATGAGGGGAGAGATGGGGGGAAATACCTCAAAAGCCGCAGTACCACTTAACAGATGTGCTCTAATGTGAGGAATGTTGACATTTTTGGAAGTGCTGGCACAGTGACTGGTTCCAGTTTGTCAGGAAATTTGTCTCCAGTGTTTAAAAACACCAACCCACCAAAAGCAAAATCAAACAAGACAAGAGTGGATTAAAATAAACACTTTGAAAGCAGAGGTGATCATTTGCTAAGGCCAAGAGCAGTCCTAGAAAATCCAAAAGTCTGAGCAATAGGCTCTGTTTTGGTAGCCCAGAGCTCCACTCCAGCGACACTCCAGTTTATACTGGCACTGCCAGATGCCATGTGCTCCCTGGTTGCAGTGCTGGAAACTACCATGTGTTTTTCACCACTGCCAAGCTAAAAAATACCAAACCAAAAAACCCACTTGCAAAGCTGCAAACAGTATTTGTGACAGTTCTGCTTTATCACATCCCTGGATGCTGAAAGGCTTCTCCAGCATAACGAGATGGTGCCACTGGGGCAGCTGTTGAGCCAGGAGTTCAGCAAACAAAGGCATTCTATTCCTGGCTTTTTGCTTTCCCACAATCCTGCAAGGAAGGCTGAAGAGCTGAGCTAAACGTCAGGCAACGTTGGAGAGGTCACTGTAACAACAAACAGTGGGGAGGGAGATTAAATAACTTTGGGCTTCCTTGGCTGACTCAAGTAATACTAAAAATACTTGTCACACCAGTGTTTAGACAAAGCATCACTGGTGGACCTCAAAGTGCATCATCAGGAAGGCAGTAGAGCATATCCCATTTTATAACTGGGGAAACTGAGGCACAGAGTGACAGCGGAGTCAGTCACACCAGCAGATGAATGTCAGTGCCCAGAACAGGGTCACCAGGGCCACACAGACCCTGCTCCTCACCCTAGTGCTACATCAGAATTTGAGCTGAGGTGAGTGATGAAGGTTTACTCTGTAATTAAGATCTGATCTCTCATTACATCTCATGCCCATCTGCCTTCAATTCACTCACAGGATCTGGTTTAACTACTGAAAAATAAGTTCTAATGAAAACTTAGACCAGGGGTGCCTTTATATTACTTTCCCGAAGTGTCAAGGGTCGGATTCTTCTGCTGGAGAAAGCGGAGAGCTCTCCACAAACCCAGCCAGAGGGCCTGTTTTCTGTTCAAGGCTGGCAAAGCATTGTGAATAGTTCAGCACTGAGCATGAGACACAAGAGATGCCATCCTCCAGCCACTTGCTCCAAAGCAAACACAGAGTAAAAACGCTCTGAGTGAGCAGACACACACCACATTTACACTGCTGAGACTGAGAGCAGAATTGAGCTCCTGCTTCTATTCCAAACAGGATGAAGTTTCCTGTCTGGAAATGGCTCCAGGCCTTGGAGCAAGGCCAGAAGCTCTGGCTGCTTGCTGAAAAAGCTCATTGTTGTGCTTTTCTTATCTCCTGATGTTTCATTTATGTTATCTTGCCCAGAAGAATCCCATACAGTTTTGCAGAGAATGGGGCAATGCCTTAGCCTCCCCTGGTGCACACAAACAGGGCATGTCCCTGCAGGCTCCTCAGCAGCAGTGGGTTGGAAAAGACACGCTGGATGTCTCCACTTCTTGCACATTCCCATGGACTCAGCACATTTTTGTGTGTGGTGCTCTCAGACCAGCTGAGGGTTCACTGCCCAGAGGGGCAAAGCCCTTCCCAAAGGCTGCTCTTTCTGACAGTGGAAATGGCTTTTCTCAGGAAGGAAAGTTCCTCCAGCACCGAGGGCACTGCTGCCAAACTTGGACAGCCCTGGCACGTTAAAGCACTCTGCAGGTTCCATCTAAGTTCTGAGCAGGTAGGGAACTATTCAGCAACAGCCAGGACAACATCCAGGAAAGAGAGGAATAAATTCCTGGGTGGACAACTCCAAAAACAAGACCTAGTTTCCATCTGCACAACGTGATCTGGAGAGGGCTGCAGGCAGGGACACTGGGATTTGGATGTCCTGGTCTCCATGTCGGCTCAGCCCCACCAGCCACCTCTCCTTAGCACTGCCAGGGTTTTCTGGACACCAGCCTTAGTCCCAGGGTGGGGGTTTGGGTTCCTGTGACTTGAAAAAGCCAATTTCTAGAGAAGAATAAACCTATTTAAAAATGTATGAAGCATATCAAAATTCTGTATTAAACAGCCAATAAATATTAAACCACAATAAATATTTTAAAATGTTAATAAAGAACTATACCCAAAAGACTTTAAAAAAAATATTAAACTTGGGATTTTTATTTTATTTTTCTGCGTGAATGAAGCGTGATGGTTTTGAGTTTGGACAGGCTGTCAGATGATAGCTCAGTGCAGTGGAAAATATGAAAATTGGTTTAAGACGCACGAAAAAAAGCAAAGCTGAAGGGTGGAGGAAAATTCCTGGTGCTCAGTTCTGCATGGTCTGGCACCTGCACAGCCCAGGCACCCGTGGGGAGAGAGGTGGCATGTTGTAAGAGCAAAGGCAGAGCAGCATCAACACCCTGCCCACACCTTCTCCTGATCCACGAAAGCAACGAGGAAAGAGAGCCTGGCACAGCAACAGCTTGTTTGCCTCGGGGCTGTGAGCAGTGAGAGCAGAGCAGGCTGCAGAGCTGCCCTGGAGCAAAGGACCAGGAGGGGACACGGTGCCACCACGGCACTGAGAGCAGGGTGAGTGACCCTCAGGGCTGGGACACTCAGGGATGTCACAGAATATTCTGAGCTGGAAGGGATCCACAAGGACCATTGAGGCCCACACTTCACTCCTGGTGGATCCTCACTGCCATGGCCACACATCCAACTCCAGGCATGCCCATGTCACGGAAACAGCTCAGGGACCACCCAGCAGGGCTGACCGAGCTCTTTAGACCCCAAAGGTGCAGCTGCAGACACTCGCCCTCAACCAGCAGAGCCACTCCCAGAGGCTTCCACCCACTCCCAGAGGCTTCCACCCACTCCCAGAGGCTTCCACCCACTCCCAGAGGCCACTTACCTACGGCTGGGGCGATGTTGTGAGTCGTGAGGTTCACCACCTTCTTCTCCCTCACCAGCTCCGTCACGAAGACGCGGTAGATCCTGCGCTCGTGCAGGCCACAGTAGTGGTGGTGCAGGTGGCAGGAGTAGGTGCCCTCATCTGCGCTCTCCAGCTCCGAAATCCTCAGGGAGAAGTCCCCCAGGGCGAAGGCCGTGTCGGTGATGTTCATCTTCTGGCGGAGGAAGAGGGGGCCGTAGGAGCGGCGCTCGCCCGAGGCGTAGAGGTCGACGAGGCGGTCGGCGCGGTCGTGGGGCACCCCCGGGGGCTGCCTGTCCCAGTGCACCACCTGCTGCTCCTCCTCGCTGTGCCGCTCCGTCCAGATGTGGTTGCCGTTGACGCAGGGCAGGGTCACGGTGCTGCCTTCCAGAGCCACCAGCACCGGCTTCTCCCCGTCCCAGAACTCGCCAACCTCCTCGGCTGGAGGGGACGGGACAAGAATGGAATCACGGGGTGTGCCAGGGTGGAAGGGACTCACGAGGGTCCAACCCTCAGTCCTGCACAGGCCCATCCCCGAGAGTCCCACCCTGTGCCTGAGAAGGTACCATCCAACCCTCCTTGAGCTTTATAACCTCATGGAATATGCTCAGAGACTGAAAGACATGAGGGTTTTCAGAGTAACCGAGTGCCAATATTAGAGGACAGAGCCGAAATAATATGTCAGAAAAATTGTAGAAAACTCACAAGTCTATAAAGAGCTTCTCTGGTTCACATTCAGGTGACAGTGCAGGAAGACAAGTGAAAGAGGGTTCTTATTAATATAATTCCTCTTGGTCAGAATCACAGAATGTGCTGTTGGAAGGGACTCACAAGGAGCATCCAGTCCAACCCTCAGTTCTGCACAGGCCCATCTCCCAGAGTCATACCCTGTGCCTGAGAGGAACATCCAAAGGCTCCTGGAGCTCTGGCAGCCTCGGGGCCGTGCCCACTGCCCTGGGGAGCCTGCTCAGTGCCCACCACCCTCTGGGGGAAGAGCCTTTCCCTGAGATCCAACCTGACCCTGCCTTGACACAACTCCAGGCCATTCCCTGGGTGCTGTCCCTGGTCCCCACAGAGCAGAGATGAGTGCCTGCCCCTCCCCAAGAAGCTGGAACTGCAGGTCTCCCCTCATTCTCCTCTTCTCCAGCTCAACACACAATCCTATACCACAACCCCTCCAAAAAAAACCCTTGCAGTGCCACAGGGGTGGTGTGTCTTGTTCACACTTACTCCAGCAGTCAGTAAAGAAATACCTTTATCTTCTAAGCCCGTGATCAGTGCTTGAAGCAAGGCCACTTTCTTTTCTTTATAACTGAGAGTTAATCTCTCGCCTCAGAGAGCAGGAAGTATATTCCCTCTCCAGACTAAGAATGGAATGAGGATCTTGGATATGCTGCATCCCAATCCTCTGAGCAGGAAATGCTTTTCTACCCACAAACACCCTAATTACTGGAGGAGTTGAAGCAGCACTGCTCTGCATTTCACTCGTGAAAAGGAATAACAGGAGAACCAAAACACAGCTGAGCAGATTGGGGCTCATAGGAGGTTCTCATGGCACTGTGAGAGCAGCAGCAGAGGAGAGGCACTTCTCTCCTCTCCCATCCACCCTCCAACAGCTTCCCAGCACAACCAGTCCCAGCAGCTTCACTTGTGTGTTACACAGAGGTTGATTTAAATGACATGGTAGTGATGGCTGTGTGGCATGGGTGGCACACACTGCAGCTGCCCACAGCTTGCTTTTAGAGCTGGGCTTAAGGTGTGGTAACTTGAGGCGGGTTTTTAAGTACAGACTTCTCAGGGCAAGCTCAGAAACCAGTGCACAAGGCAGGTCTTTGTGGCTGAGCTGAGTGGGGATGGACTGTTAGCAGGGATGTGCTGCTGCTGCAGCAACAGGACAGTTTGGGAATAGGGCAGCCAAGAGTAAACAGGTTCCATGCACTGTCTGGCACATGCCAAGAAAGGAGGGAGGTTCATAAACACACACACTGAATAAAAACTCTGAAACTCAGAGAATCAGACAGCAAACAGCACAGTGTTTGCTGTCTGATCTGCTGAGGCTCCCCAGGCCTCCCATGGCACCTGTGCCCTGAACCTGCAAACCCTGCAAACCCTGCATCCACACCTCTCTGACACAAGCAGAACAGTGTGCAAGGCCTGCAGGGAACCAGCAGACACACCCCACTGGGAACTGGTGGCCACTGGACTCCAGCTGCCAGGCCAGGTCCTTCACAGAAGGAACATGGAGCTCTCAGCCACACCTACCTTTCTTGGTGATGGTGAGCTGGACTTTCACAGTTTCATACAAGTGGCAGTAGTGATGGTGAAGATTACAGGAATATATGCCCCCATCACTCTCTGCAACACCTGGTACAGCAGGGAAGAGAGAAGTTGATTGTTTTATTCTGAGACAATGATTACTTTGTCCTTTACACTGTTTCCCAAATCCTTGTATGGGGCAAAAGGGCCTTTATAGAACTTAACACATCCAGGATGTGTTAAACAGAGACAAATCACCTCACTTGATATAATAATTTGTTCAGTTCATTTGTTCTTGTGAGGCAGGTATTTCCATTAAGAGAGGGAAAGAGAAAGCTGGTTTAAGTTTAGCTAAGAGCAGGCATAGGAAGAACGACCATCAAGTGTTTATAGCTCAGGAAATGAAACACAATCAAAGGCCCACAAAAAGCCAAAGTGGCTTTCAGGTTGTTACAAATTCTCTTTCAAAATACGTCCATTTCAAAGGCAATTAAAACACTACTGCCAGTGCTTCAGAGAACCTCACTGGGTCACAGAAGAATTTAGGTTGGAAAAGACCTCCAAGATCATCAAGTCCAACCTGTGACCAGTCACCACCTTGACAACTAGACCAGAGCACTGAGTGCCATGTCCAGTTGGTTCTCAAACACCTCCCGGGATGGGAACTCCACCACCTCCCTGGGCAGCCCCTTCAATGCCTGACCACCCTTTCTATGAAGAAATTCTCCTGAGAATAAAGATAATTAAACTGCTATCTATGATTCACTGTGAAACATCCATTTCCACTGAAAACCACACAGTGAACTCAACCACAACCCCCCCCACTCCTCAGACAGCACAGAGCGAGGTGCTGCCTCTCCGTACCTTTGATCACCAGGGAGAAGTTGCCATCTACAAAGGCGTTCTCGGGCATGAGGATCCTGCCCCGGTTGTAGGAGCTGTAGACACGCTGGTCCCCAGCCGAGTACATGTCACAGAGCCTCTCCATCTTGTTGGCCCCGTAGTAGGAGCTGAGAACGTCCCAGTGCACGACGCGCTGCCGGTCGTTGAGCCGGTCCTGGGTCCACACCATGCGGTGGCTCTTGCAGGGCAGCACGGCCTGGGAGCCCAGCACAGCACTGATGTTCAGCACGGACACCACCACGCTCTGCGGGTTGGAGGCGTCAGCTGGCACTGAGAGCAAAAACCAGGGTTAACGGGTTATGGCACGGGAGGAAAACAGGAGAGTAGGGCTCGGACCTGTCCCGGAGTGTCTGCACATCTGCCGCCCAAAAGTGACTGTCAAGACCAACACAGGGCACTCTCATGGGGAATCACAGAATCATGGAATATCCCAGGTTGGAAGGACCCACAAGGATCATCCAGTCCAACCCCTGGCCCTGCACAGACACCCCAACAATCCCACCCTGTCCCTCAGAGCG
>JAWWEU010000055.1:5353292-5373831 GCA_035583155.1 Acropternis orthonyx | reverse complement strand
TTGTCCAAACACTCCTGGAGCTCTGGCAGCCTTGGGGCTGTGCCCGCTGCCCTGGGGAGCTTGTTCAGTGCCCACCACCCTCTGGGGGAAGAACCTTTCCCTAATAAGGAAATGCAATAGAAAACTTAAACAATCTGATTTCATTCAGTGAAACCACTGTCTATGATGTCAGTTATCAGGACTGTACACTTGACCTGTCCTACCTACCCTTCCTAATCTTAACCCCTGGTTTAATCAAAGTCTAGAGACACCAATGCATGGGATGCATGGTTCTCATCCATGGAAGTTAGCAATGAAACCCCCAGTGCATGCCATGGATTCAGGGTCTCTCATTTCTTCTCACAATCACAAAATCAGGCATATGACAAAGATGTCACTCACCTGAATAGGAACGCACAGAACCTGTCAAAGCAGAAAGGAGAGAATGTTACTGACAACATAAGGAAGAAAAAAACCAACAAAATCCTCTCAGAGTCAGCCATATGTTGTTGTTCCATCCATTCCTCCTCCCTTCTCTGTTAATATTTAGGTATTACCTTGACTGTTTCACTTCACACTCCTGACACACGCACACTGCCTGCACAATGAACACTGCAATGCTCTGGATGCAACTGCAACTCTCCCAGCCCAAGTGACTCAGATCTACACAGGAAGAACTTTGCAAGAAATGAACCAATGCCTTTGTCTCTGCATTTCTCTGCTCCAGTCCCTCCTGCTCTTTGTGTAGGAGGGGTCGAGAAGGTCTCCTGGCATCATGACTTGAGAGCAGGATTCGGAATCACAACACAACAACATCATTCATCTCTCTAACCAGTCAAGCCCAAGCGGGTTCCATCAAGACCATTAGATGTTTTGTTCTGCTAATGTCAGAGGCATGATGTCCTCCTCACAAAAGCTGTAGTTCTTTTTAGCCCTGGAATTTATGAATTTCAAAAGAGAAAATTAACTCCAGACTGGGGCTATTTTAGCACATCCCTAATGCATGGGATGAGAATAAATTCTGTTTCCTTCCCCTTTCCTATCACAAAAGACTGGGCAGGGACAGCAGAGAACAAAACTGGGCAGCACTCTGTTGAACTGACAGCTCACATACTCCAAATGTAAGCTACTTTTTCTACATTTATAATCCCAGCATCTGAAAGAGAAAAATAGAATCTTGGACAAAGTCTGTACTTTGTATATAAGAAAGAGACATCAATTCCATCATTTGATTGTCTCTCCTACCAGGCTGCAAAATGCCTGATGGAGATATAACCTGCCAGCCCCTGTCAGTGGAAGCCAGGACTTAGGTTTAGCTTAGAAAAACAAAGGAATGAAACAAAGCTTTTTACAGCAGCAGATCAGGCAGGAGAAATCACTCTCACTTGGGACAGGACACCCAGCACAAGAGCATCCACTTGTAGCAGGGTGACAAGGCAATGGGTGTTGTTTGTGCCGAGGGAACAACACGGTGTCAGGACATGGACAGGACCTGTTGTGCGCAGGAGGGGTGTCAGGGGTGGGCTGGCAGCACAGCCACTGCCCCCACAGCCCTGCACTAACAGCAGCTTGATTTGGTGCTGTGGGAACATCCTCTCCTGGCTCAGCCAGAGGAATGAACACATTTACTGCTCCCCTTTCCTCCTGCAAGTTAATGTGAAAAACACTGAGCCCAAATGCAGCGTGGTAAATCTAACAACTGACAAAAGCATCCACCTCAGCCAGCCAACAGCTCTGCTCAGCAGGCTCTCACAGCCCCGAGCTCCCACCAGCACCAGCCCCTGGTTCTGTACCTTCTAGCTGGCCCTGCTGCCATGGGAAGGACCACCCAGGCCCTAACCCCCCATCCCACCCACCTGGGCTGTGGCCAGGTGAGGCTGCTGGAGCCTGGTCAGCCACAAGCATTTCTCCAGCCCTTCCAAACACAACTCCCTGTAAAACAAGGGGCTCTGAGTTTGTCTGCAATGTGTTTAGATAAGAAAAGCTTGCGTCTTGTGGGTTTGGACAGCTTCTTTTCCCCTTCACTGAAAGCCTCAGCCAGCAGCTCCCCAAGGAGCAGGGCAGGAACACTCCTGCTCAGTTCACAAGTCTTTCTGAGGTCTTTCTAGGTCTGTCCCTCAGTGACCAGGAGATGCTGCTCCCTGTTGGGAAAACGGAAGAGCCTGTGGATGCTCTACTTGCAATGTACTGCTATTTTGACTTGCTGAGCGTTGCCACACAAAGCTGGACAGCCCTGGGTTGCATCACAGCAAAAGCCATCCAAGATAAAGGCACAGTTAGATACTGTGTTGGAGCTCAGCACAGAGACAGGGAGGAGAAAGGGTTTCTCTGCATGTCTGTGCACACACAGGGCCTGGGCAGAAGCTCTGGCTCTGCACCTGCCCTAGGGTGTCATCCACAGTCCCTGACAAAACGGGAGGTGCAAATGCCAAAAAAACAGCAGCATCACAGCCAAGAAGGAAAACTCCAGAAGGGAAAGAAAGGAGAAGAGGCACCAGACAAAGGAGGAAGAACTGATTGTTCTGATCCCCCAGAAATGCTGGGAATCTGCACACACACATCAGCTCATGGGTGAGACTCAGACTTCTTTGACAGAGCTCTAAATGAGATCACTTAGAAATCTAAGGAATCTGGAATGTCTCTGATGCCTTGTAGGCCTGGAGAAAATGGAATTTAAAACAACTGACCTCCAATAATGTGAGCATGGAGCAGCAGTGAAAGAAAGGATAAGCCTTTCACTCTTTTCAGTCTCCTCCCTCTGCTATGGGACCCTGCTCTGCTGCATGAGACAAGCCATGTCCCCCAGCCCTGCTCTTTACAGTGATTGTGTAACACAGCAGTTACTGAACAGAGATATATCCATAACCCAGCAAAGCTGAGAGTTCATGAGCTACAAGACTGGGGGAAACTGGGAGCAGTTGTTTTGGTGAGTCACATTTCCCAAGCTGCAACTGTATTTGAGTACTTAGTGAAAGCTCAGACTTTGGTAGTCACAGGAATCCAGGATCTGGAGCTTCAAAACCCCAAACACCTTCAAAGTTGTCAACACAGAACTCACTGTAGCTTTCATTTTAAAATTCCAGGTTCCATGTGATGGATAATCACTTCATCTTCTCTGTGTGATGTAACCACAGGGGAGGAGCAGGGGCGGAGAAAGAAAAAAAAAAAACCCAAAAGACATTCAGGTCCTGCCCTTGATATATTCTCTGCTGACTCAGCAGGATCCCAGAGGTACTCTGTGGTCCCACAATATAGGAAGAGGAAAGCAGCCTGCAAAAGTATTTCTTAATCCCTTGTAAAAAGCAGAGCCAGCTCTTACTTCTTGAATCCCATCCACTTTTCAAGCAAAGAATTAAGCAACAAAAACTATGGGCAAACCAGAAGCCTGAGGCTGTGAAGGATGTGTTACATGCTCAGAGCTCTCTAGGCAGTGTCCTTGGAGCAGGTCAAGCAGAAAGCTGTCCCTTGAGTCTTGCCTGAACAATCCCAGCTCTTCTCTCCTCCTTGGGCAGCTGCTGCACAGGCTGCTGCATGTGCTGATGAAAGCACTGAGTTCCTGCCTCACACTGGAGGATGAAAAACTACCAGAGCAGAAGAGAAAACTGCAAACCCCACGAGTGCCAGGTGGCTCACACACTCGGCGGGACGTGACGGCAGCACCTCTACCTGCTGTGGCTCTGCTGAGCTCAGGAAGAGCCTGGACACTGATCCAGCAGAATGAGGATAAAAAAGTCACTGGAGAAACGTAACAGGACCCACCAGGTGTGTGGGTGAACAACTCGCACTCCACTTGCCTCAGTAAGCTCAGCTCATTATTCCTTTGCACAACCTCTCCAGTTTCTCCTGGTCTGTCTCAGCTTCTTTTCGCTTTTGCAAAAGGAAGGGACATCTCCTTTATGTTGGGGGCACAGAGGGCTGGTCCAGTCCCACAGAAAGGACACGTTCTTCACCAAATCTGTAGGTGTCAGATTTCTTATTTCTCCCAAAAATCCCATTGTCTATACAGGGGGTTTAATGGTCTCTGTAGAGCCATTCCACAATTATTGCAAAAACAGCAGCCTGTGCCACCAAGTTATTTCCAAACCCTGTGGGGAATGGCAGTGGCTCCATCCTGACTCCTCAGGGAGCTGACCTGGTGTCCAAGAGGGCATAATGGCTTGTGATGCAGCAGCATCAAGGTGACAGCTAAACAAATGAGCTCACTTTCTTCTGGGAGCCAGTTTTTTTTAAACCCACTGACCAGTCACCAGGAAGAACTTCTGGGCTCATGTCATAGAGGCAAAGGAGGGAGATGGTGAGCAATACAGTTCCACCAAAACTTCCGTTCACCACCTGCCCCCACCGGCCTGGGACTGCAAGACTAAGCTTTTCAATAAAACAAGATTTCCCTTTCCAAGCCCACAGATGGTCCAGCCAGGCTTTGAACTGGGCTTTTATCAAAGTCTCTGTGTCTGTTTATTTTTAAAGGCTTCCTGGGACAACTTTCCCAACAGCAGTGTCTCTTCTGCTTTCCAATAGGATGTCAGGGCTGCAGAGCCCTTAGCTACCCATCCAGCCCCAACAATTCCAACAGCTCACTGCAGGTAGGAACTTGCCCCTGAGGCGGCAATGAGCAGGAATGTGCTGCCTCTGCGGAAAGGGAAAAGCCTTGTGTCTGCACAAGAAGCCAATCCCCACCCTGGCCAGGGACAGGATCCCTCAGAGATCTGCCTGAACTGTCTGACAGGCAGCTCAGATATTAGCTCAGCTTTAGAAACCCTTCCCTGCTCTGTGTGCTTCACCTTGGCTCCAGGCCCACGGAAGAGTTTGTGGAGCCATTCCAAACACAGAGCTGTTCCTCCCTGCCAGACATTAACACTTGAGGGTGTGGTGCCTCTCCAGGAGGGACCATCTCAGCAAAGTGGAACAGCAGAGATTTCCTCCCTTCCCATCTTCACTCCTTGTGTTACAACCTGTGCACAGCAGGACTCAACCATCAGGGCTGCCTGGCACACGGACAGTTCATCTCTAAAACACTCCTGAGCAGCCTGTCAGGGATCATCCATCCTTAGCTGGGACACCTTTGCCTCCCCACAGCTTCGTAGCAGCCCAACCTGCTATTCCTGCCCTGGGTGCTCCCCAAGCTCTGCCAAACCTCACTGGGGAGTCACTGGACTGGCTGGTGCTTCTGGAATAAAGAAGCCTCTCCTCCTTCTGATTAACCCACCCCACACACCAGTTTTCTAACGCCACTTTAACCTTTCTGTCCCTATGAGTGAACCCATAAATTGCCAATTCCCAAACCTTGCTCCGGGGCACTGCAGAGCTAGGGATGACGTGGTGACATGGAAAGTGGATTAATCAGGGAGCAAACTGAGAACTCCTCACCTCACTCCACCTCAGTGCTGAGGAGTTTTGAGGGGCTCAGGTGTTCAGCCACAGCCTTTCATTAACAGGGCTGGGAAGAGCAGGGGACCACCTGTTCCCAAAAACCTCGTGCTCCTCACTTCCTACTCTCAGCACCCTGAAAGAAGTCTCTCCATACTATTCTGGAGCTGTGTTTGGTCCTTTGCTCTCAGGTACCTCCTTTAGAGCCCAAAGTGTTGGAAATGTGGGTGTGCTGCGGTTTTGCAATTAATCCTCAAATCTCCTCCTGCCACCCAAACTTTACTGGGGTGTCTCTTGTTTTGGGGACAACGAATCTGCTTTCAGCTCTTACAGAAAACTGTGATTGAGGAAAAGGTGCAAGCCATTCTGTTATTTTAAGCTCATCAGACTTGTCCCCATCCCTTTCTTGCACCTTACCCAAAAGTGAATTCCTATGTCTGTCTTTATGCTGACAGGACAAAAACAAACCAAAAAAAACCACACTTCATTTTTTTGCTCCATCTGAACACTCACACACACAGAGCTGTTTCTGCTTCTTCAAAAGTATAAAATAACTTTGGGTCCTGTAAATCTGTGTGACATTTACTGTACTCACACTGAAGCTTATTGTTTTGGAATTTGCTGATCAGGGTAAGTGATAGGAAAAAGGAGATTGCACAAACATGCTGAACAGAGCACTGCTTCAACCACCTCACACACTGCTCCACTCCTAAAAAGCAGGAGAATACCATGATTCCTTCCCCTCCACGGATGAAAACACAGCTAACTTAGGAATCTGAACACAATCTTACATGCGTAACACTTCCAGACCCCTCAGCCAACCTCCAGCCCCCTCCTCTGCAGCTGAAACACAAACAAGTAACAGCTCAGAACTTACTTTGCTGAAGCAAAATGTGCCACAGGAGGAGTTTTGCAAGTTGCTCCATTTCTTCAGCTCCTCCGTGTTTTCGTCTCTCTTGAAAAACAAGTTGAAGGCTTTTTTCCCTTAGCTTTTTTTTTTCTGTAACTGGAAAACACTATGACCTCATCAATTTACATCCAGAAAGCTGTGGACAGCAGCTCCTATTCTGCAGAATTACTCCACCTCCAATTTCCAACTCCCCACCTCCCCTCTCTGCTCTCACTCCACCTCCTTCCCTTCCCTCACCCTTTCTGCAGATCCCTGTGAACTCCCTCTCTTCTCTTTCCCCTCCCTCTGGGTCTTTCTGATCTGCCCCTGGCTTTGATGTAAAAGTTTTATCGGGTGAAGTTGGTCCCACACAACCCTGGGCTCGCAAAACAATCTTTCTCCCTCCCCCCTGGGATGGAACTAATTTTCCCTGTGCTTTACTTGATCCAGCTGTTCCTTCCTTGTTGACACTCATCCAGCTGTCTGCATGAGACTGGATTTATTCTGCTGCCTTCAATGGTTTTTTGATCTTTGCCTCCTCATATGGTTTTACTTCAAGCCCAAATCTCCAAAGACAACCTAGAAAACAATATTTACTCTGTCCCGTAATTCGTAAGGAAGGGCTGGATAGCAGCAAAAGGATAATAAGGCCTAACAACCTAATCCATGCAGGTGACTGAACTAGCCAGGAGTCTTTCAATACAAAACCTGCAGGAAAATTACAATAAGTATAAATTCAGGATATAGTGGGGCTGCTGTTAGTGTATGTTAAAAAATAAAAGATGGTAAATTTGTCTGCTTTCTTGCATTCCATTGTTGATTATTGTTATTTATTGTTAGCACCATTTAGTGATTTTAACAATAAAATCAAATTAGTCATCGGGTGGAAAATGTTGGGGAAAGGGAATTAAAACTTACTTTTATTAAATGTCTGTCTGTAGATCAAAGTTCAATATATGTGGGACTCTATTAGGAGAGTTTAAAAACACAAGCCTTCCCATGGCATCCATGGAGATAAATTTAATTGCCCCACTTGAATTTTTCCTTCTGACATTTTTCTATACCAGAAAACAGATTTTCTCTATCCCAAGGGGAAAGTGTTTCAGTACAGAGGAGGGCATTAAAACAAAACCCTGAATAAACATCTGAATAATTACATACTGCAACCATGGAACTCGGGAAGGATCCAGACTAGATCAGGACTTCACCAAGTCCAGGATCCTGTCTCCAGCAGCAGACAGAACCAGACACTTCCAAAGAAATTCCAGGAAACTAGAGCTATTATTATTATTATTAGATAAAATGACCATGAAAAGAGCCTGCTGTTAACTCCAGCAGGTTCTCCACACTGGTTTGTTTCTAGGGAAAAAATCAAAAATAACCTTCAGATGAGAACCCCACAACACTTCCCTGCAAGCCCCAACTCTGGTACTTCTGTGAAGTGGGGAGGTTTGGGGGGAAATGAGTACAAACAGTCCCTCACTCCACATTCCCACACTCATCACCTGAGCTGTGTCACCACCTCTGTGTCCACAGATCCAGCCTGATTGTAACCCTAATGCAAAGCCATCAGCTCGTCCTTGCAAGCCTCAGGAATTCCCATCAGTCCAATTCCATAACCACCTACATGCAGCAAGGGCTCTTGATGCACCTTATCCCTGGAGAGGCTGCCAGGATCTCAGGTGTCCCAGCAGAGCCTGGGCTGCTGCTGAGCCAGGAATCTCAGGGAAGAAGGAGCCTTTCCTGCTCTCTGACAGCCCAGGGAGTCAGACCAGGCTCAAAAGTGACAGCCCTTTGTTCAGCTGCATCACAGAGGAGTCTGGAAAACGTTTGGCCGGGAGGCAAGAAGCTGATCCCAGCGCACACAGGGCAAGCCCAGCACCCTCTCCTTCCCTTGGGTTCTCTCAGCCACAGGCAGAACCTTCCAGGCTGCAGTTCCAGGTTGCTTTTGCACCTTTCTCTCTCCTGGCTTTGGCACTGCAGAGGTTACTGCCTGGTTCTTGCAGGACTTCGGGGAGGGAAGCAGATTGCTGTGGTTGCTGCTGTCATGAACTGGATATTTCCTGACTGAAAGGAGCCAAGTCCAGACTGAACCCACTGAAGTCTCCTAAAGAAAATCACCCACTGGAAGGGAAAAGCAACAGCTTCTCTGGGGTTCACAAAGAGAGGAGGAAAGGGACACAGGAGCCTATTTTGCTGATCTCTGCTTTTTTCTCACTCTAATTCTGCACAGTCGCTGCTTCCTAGAGCTTTGCTACTCCAAAGAAATCCTGGAAGAGCAGCTGTGTCAACATTTTCCCCTGTGAGGAGCTGAATTTTTAAGGAGATTCTCCACAGAGGCTGACCTGAGCAGTGTTCCCTAGCCTTTCTCCTTGCTCACTCCCAGAGCAATTTGGGTATTGACTGTCACAACCAGCAGCATCCCCCAGCTGCCCACTGCCTCCTGTACAGCTGCCTGCCCTGACCACAAATCCTGACCAAGGGAAACAGCGTCATCCCTGCAAGGGGAAGGGACCTTCGAGCAGTTCTGCAGTGGGTTTGCAGGCTCTGCACCTGCCTTCCCTCATCACAGACCAGCAGGAGAAGAAAGGGGTGACACTGGAAACAGGGGAGCCTATTTCAGAGAGAAAATATACAGTATTTCACACCTATTTCAGGCATGAAACATGGTGACTCGTGTGGACAAAGCCCTGCCATGAACCCCATAAGCAAGCCTGAAATAATGCAACTTGCAGCAAGAACTGTGAACTAAAAGGACAAAACTGAAGGCCAACCACAATAAGAGGGCTGTGGAGTGAAGCCTGTCATTACTCCAGGGATGTAACAAGCCTTGCACCTCTCAGCCCCAGCATTACCATGGTTGTTCCCCAGCCATAAACACTACAGCCCCTGATTTGCCTTCTCTGAAGAGCATATGCAGAACGCCAATTGGAAGGTCTGGCCAGGTGTTTTTCTGCTTTGTTTTACTTCAGTGGAGTCCACTGTAATCACCAGCCTGAGATGCAGCCACCAAACCAGCTGCTGAGGCAAACACATGGCCTGGTGTGTGAGCAGGGCAGATCTCTGACACCCTTTATACTGGGGATGTATAAAGTGATATCATGGCAATAATTAATAACACCCTAGGACAACCAGAGGAAGGTGAAGTCCACAAAAACCATCACACAGTGGCAGTCACTGTGAGGGCCTGAGCTGTGCCCAAGCACTCCTGAATTGCAGTCACAGCATCATTTAGAGACCAAAACACCTCCCAGCCCACGCAGCTCACCCTGTGCCTGATGCCCACCTTGTCTCCCAGCCCAGAGCACTGAGTGCCAAATCCAGTCCTTCCTTGGACACCTCCAGGGGTGGGGACTCCACCACCTTCCTGGGCAGCCCCTTCCAAGTCTAACAACCTTTTCTGTGAAGAAATTCCTCCTGATGTCCAACCTGACCCTCCCCTGGCACAGCCTGAGGCCTTTTTTTGAAGCAAAAAGAGAGGGTTTCCCAGGACCAGTCTGTGGTTTGGGGGGCTGTCCTTTGCAGGCAATCCCTCAACTTCTTTCTCTCTTGAATCTCCAGCTGCAAAGCTGTATTTCCCTATAAGCCCAAGGCACTAGAACATAAATTAATTCGTGTGAACGTCCAGGTATGCAAGGCATGCAGCAAGACTGGAATGCTGAGAGTTTTTGATGTGCTCAACACACTGATCTGTGCAGATTGTCCAGGACAGACTTGGACATGCACAAATGAGGGGTTAAACTGCAGCATCCAAGAAAACTGCTCTGGCTGAAGGGATTATTAATGTGTGTTTGGCTGTTCTTCCAGCACTGCTGTCCTCACACCAGGTCAGAGCTCTGCCTGCCCCCTTTGCCATCAGGCACCTCCGAAGCTCTGTGGTTCCTGCTGTCCAGCACCGTTGGTTGGCACAATATTTAAACACCCCCTTTGGCTGGAAAGCAGCTCAGGTCCAGATTCCTGGGATTCATCACAAAACCATTAATAGAAACCAGTTACAAAAACAGAGAAATTGCCCAGGAAACCAACGCAGATTATTTTTTCTTCTCCAGACAGAGGCTACCCAAAAAAAACACTGACCAAGGAGAAAGGGGAAAACAACATGCAGATCAGGGGTAGAAACAGACGCACAAAGAAGCACCTCCCTGACACCCACAGAACAGGTGTAAATTATAGTTTTCTCTAAAGTTTAGCATTTTTTTGCATGAACCAATGTGTTTAAGAAGGTAAATCTGGAAAGTCAGTTCTCTACAAATACAATTTTTAGTTGAAAAAAAAAATTAATTTTAAGTAGCTTGCCACCACTGTTTCAATTTTAATGCCTGAAAACCCCACAACCTAAAAGCATCTTAAATGTTTTCTCTGGTCCCTCACTCATGTGTGAAGGCTGTTCCTTGGTGGTAGCACACTTGTGTCTGTCCCACCGAGCACAGGCAGCTTCTGGGAAGAAAGTTTGTAGTCTAAACAGACAGGAGCAGGAGGGAGACATGGAACCCAAAAGGAAATGACTCACCCAAATTGACAGAGCAGAGCAGTGGCAGAGTGGGGAACAGAGTCCAAAGCAGCTGCAGCCCAGCCCGTGGTCCCTCAGCCAGGACTGTGCTGCCTCTGCCCCTCCAGGAGCCTGGATGGCACTGTGGGAGCACCCACTGTGCACAGGGAATCACACTGCAGGGCAGCTTAGGCAAAACGCTCTGCAGAGCTCCAGTGGAACTCAGAACCTGGACACAACCCTGATTTTTGACTTTACAACAGCCTCTTCCATCCCTATTGCCCCCAGATCTTTGCAGTATTCCAATTCCTCAGGGCAAACGGGAGTCACTTCCACCTGCTGCTTCTTTTCAGGACATCACAGTGAAATTATGTTTTCTAACTTTTCATTTAAATTATTAAGTACTTGTCTCCTGGTCTATGCTGAAAACCAATAGTGTCATCAACGCAGCGTATTACAACAAAAAGCAGGTATGAGCTCAAAATAACCATATAAACCATGAAGTCCCTGAAGGGATGGAAAAATATGCAGATCTGAATTGGAGTTACCATCAGTCAGAACTTCAGGAGTGGCTCTGTTCATGTATATGCATCTGTTAATCTTCCCCTAAGGTTCACAGCAGCAGCCAGAAACTTTTGCTGGGCAACAGGGATTTTTTTCAGGGCCACTTGCAACTGAGTGCCCCCAAACCTTCCAGATCTTTATAAATCATCCCCCCAAAATTAACTTCTGAATATCAAGGGCCTGAGACAGAAGGGTGTCCAACCCATGACACGGGACTGACTCACTCCTGTGTGGTTCTGGAGCATCTTAGCTTTTCCTAATCCACACTGAATCCATCAGGCCCCGCTCTAGGGGACAGATCCCAGCGCCTGCTCCAATTTGGCAGATGGCAGACAGCACTGAAACTCAGGAGGAAATGACTGAGGGATCACATCACGCTCTGAACTCTGCTCAGCCAGTGTGTTTGTCTCAGGCATTGTGAGAGAAGGCAGCAGCTCAGAGCTGTGACATTCCACCTGGCTGTTGCTCACCCACTCTCTAAATTCCAGGGAAAACGCACCCCATGGGCAGACCTGGGTCCCGTATTTCAGCAACTGCACTTTGCACACTTTTTCATTCCAGATCTCAAGGCACTTTACTTGGAAGTTGATAACGCTACACAAGGAGGGCAGGTTCTGAGGAAGAGAGGGGAGAAGGAACTGGACCAAGGGCCACTGAAAAAGTGTCCAGAACTCCCGCATCACTGGCCAGTATTCCAGATCCATGCCCCTTGAGCAGGCTGACCACGAGCAGAGCACAAAACCTCCCCCCTTCCACAGGCAGCACTAGGGCAGGTTTGTCTAACCTGGGAAAAACTTAAGCCACAAGCACCCAGCACTGCTTATTTCTGTGAGGAGCAGGAGAGTCCTGGGAGTACCCAGGAGCAGACACACTTAGAGAGCTGCATTCTGTGTCCCCTTCCTGACCACCAGCACTGTGCCTCAAACCACATCTTTTGCTCTCTCTGCACATGGGAACAGTGCTCTGGCACAGGGAGCTTTTGAAGGGAACCTCCATCCCTCACACTAATTGAAGCCCATCTGTTGCACCCGCCTAAAATAATTAAGCAGTAGCATTCCAGGCGCACCATCTTATTTTGAGATCAGAAATGAGTGGCAAAGAGTGGGAAAATTAATAGGTTGGCTCTGAAAAGGGTGCTCAAAGGTGCCTCCCTGAGTTTTCTTACTTACCTCAGTTTTGCAGGCCGTTTCATTTAAAATAAAAATGCTTTGGGTGAAAGGAGGTTGCTTTCCATAACACAACACAATCCTAGTTTAGACACACAAATAATGGAGCCTGGCCAACTTCTGAGCATAGTTTATGTGAACAGTGTATTTGCTCAGGATCAGTCCAAGGGGACTCTGGCAACCATCATTTTAGCTAAAAAGCCCAGAGTCCTGCTTGCTTTGCCTCCCTTAGAAATCAAATTCCCACTCCACAGGAGAGCAGCCCAATGACACTATATATAGAAATGCATATTCCTCCCTCAGTACAAAGTGGAAATGCTCAGGTGACTTTATCCTGGCAGCCCCTGCTCCAGAAGGAGCTGTTCCTACACAGGAAGCCACGTGTGTGTATTTTTGTTTCTGCTCCCCAGCTCCACAATTAGCAAAACGCTCCAGGAGAAGGTGCTGCACCCAAGGCACAAATATTGTTACTTTCTGCTCCCTTTCTTTTCACAGTGCCAGGTTTTTGCATAAATCACTCCTGAAAGAAAGCCTTTCCTGCCACCCCTTCCCCAAGGAGGATGTTATCAGAAAGTAGGACACCTTTCTCTCTCTCCTGCCTCCCATGGGCCTACACAAGTCCTCAGAGATGGCAGGATGCCAACAACAACACAGGCCATCCTCCCCCATCACAGACACAGGGAAATCAGGCACAGGAGTTCTCTGGAGATGCCCACTCAGACCCAGGGGAAGCAACAGCAAAGATGCTGCACAGCAGTAACTCAGTGTGAGTGGTCAGGGGAGCCAAACTCCTGCTCAGCCTGGGGGAGCAGGCACAGGCTTTGCCCTCAGGCTGTACCTGCTGATGCTGCTGCTGGGCAGAGTCCAGCTGGCTGCCCCTCCAGGGCCTGGCTCCCTCGGTGCTGACAGCAGGGAAAACCCTACCCTTTGTCAGGGAGGAAACAGCTCTGACTCAGGAGCACCCAGGGACTGGGGCTGGTGAGTAAGTGCTGCTGGTCACACACACTCACTTTGCTGACTGCAACTCTTCAGTTTCTTCTACCTTTTTTGTCCCTTTGGCATGTTCTTCTAAGGCTGCTTATCCTTCAGCTTTAACCAGTTTCTCACTGGCTGGTGATACAGCTCAGCCAAAAGCATCCTATACCATGAACTGCTAATTCCCTTAAAACAAACCTCTCCCATTCCAGGCTATTAGCTTTTTACCTGCTGTGTCATTTCTTTGCTCATGACTCCACATCCTTGTCTTAACACCAATCACTTTCCAAGTGGAAGAGGGACTCTGAAGATCTGCAGTTTCTGAGAGGCTCCAGGAGTGTTTTTCCCAGACCTGGACACACCAAAGGTAGTGACACTCCCTCAGCACAACACCTGCCTGAGCAGCACCAAGTCTTGATTACTGAAAGAGTGAAAAACCTCATTTTTAACCAATATTTCATATTATTTTTCTACTTCAAACTGAATTTTAGCCACTTCCATCTAGCCCTGTTTTCATTTCCTAAGGGAACAAGGCACCTACAGTCCCCCTGTCCATTCAACCTCCTTCTTCTTCTTACTTTGAAACACAACAGATAATTTCAGCTCCATTCAAGGGGACAAGTCTCAGTTTTATAGTTCTTAGTGCCCAAGCAGAGAGGAAGACTGAAAAAAATCCCTAAATCAGGGGATTGATGCAAGAGTGATGTATCAGATGGCTTTCTTAAATTCCCTGGCTCACACAACTTCTTGTTTCAGTTTTGTCCCTCTGTTTTATAGGGAAAGTCAATCAGGAATGGATCCTTCCACAAGAAAGCCAGCACCCTGTGTTTGCTCAAAGCCAGCTCAGATGTCTACAACAGCTACAGTTATTGATATTTTATTTACTTATTTAAAAGCCACTAGGAAAAACAAAACTCACTTTTCAAAATCACTTCAGCTCTAGGTTAAGGACGGAGTGCTGTTATTTTTGGAGAGTAACCCCTCAGCCTCAGCCCAAATGAACCCAAACCAGGATGTTTTCACAGTCAGAACAGAAATGCCAACAGCAGAACATGGAGAGTGAGAAGAAAAGATGTCATTTTAGTTATCCACAGGTGCTGTTTGTGAGATCAGCCAGTGGAAACAAGCATGGTTTGTTAAATTTGGAACCCCTGGAGCAGGGAGCAGACCCACTGAAGGAGAGCCGGCTTCAGAATTTCAGAAGGAGCAAATCAAAGCTATTAAAGCCAACAAACACACCAACATTTTGACAGTTTTTCATATGAAAGTGTCCCATTTAACATGGGCATTAGCTCACCAGAGTAAAGGTACCCACTGTTCCTGCTCAGGAATCATTAGGCAATGGGAATCAGATCTTATTAATCCCCTGAAAAGTGTTGTGCACACCAGATGCCCAAAAGCTTTCCCTGACATGGGCTAACCCACTTGTTTTTAAGACTGGTCTTGAGTTTGCTAATGGAAGAAGGAACAACAGTTCCCACAACACAGACAGGAAAAGAACTTGAGCCTCCAGTGCCAGAGTTCTTCTATGCAGAGAAATCCTCCTCCAAAGGAGGCATCACCCCTGTCCTCTCCCTCTGACATCAAAAAAAAATCCAAACCAAAACCAAACAATCAAACAAAACACAACAAACCACCACAATACAATAACAAACAAAAAAAGCCACAAACCCCAACAAACAAAAACCCCAACTAGAAATAAACCACACACATACCCCCACAAAACAGGTTCACAGGCAGACTACAGTCAGGAGCCAATACAACAGTAACATGAGGACTATTTCCCTTTCCCTTTGCTGCTCCATGAGGGCAGCCAGGTACCCTGAGCACCCCGCAGCCTGTCCTCAGCACTCCACACAAAAGTCTGTTCCCATGAAATCACAGCTGAAAACACTGTGAACAAATTCAGTCTGGCCCTCACTCTTTAGGATTTAAAGACACTCAAACCTTTTGCATGTCTCCAATTCAGATCAGTGTTTCCCCTCAGTGTAGTCCTTGGTCCCATTACAACCTGTGCAGCTTCACGTTTGAATCAGCTTCAGGTCTGGTCCCAGTAGCAGGAGAAGCCCCATTATTACGTTCCATTCCACTTCCTCTCCACATGACTCCTTCCTGGACTGTCCTCTGCCTGTGCCAAGGACATGGAGAAGGCATCCCTGAGCTCAGGCTCATTGTCTGCACCACCTCAGGGCTGCTCTAACAGCTGGCGGACCATCCAACATGCATTGCAGGGCAAGCACAAGATTTCCAAACAAAAGCAGCATCCTTTTGTGCTTTAAATGGGCACCATGTGCTTTTAACCAAGACCAGTAACCTGCTGGACCTTCCCTTTTTCCATAACAAACTCAAGAGTTGAACAGAATTGATTTGAAGTGAGCCAAAACTACAGGAGACAGTTACCAAGGAGACTGTTCCTGTGGAGAACTGAAGCAAAGGCTGCCACAGGGCTGAAATCTTTTCCACAGACCCCAGACCACAAGAGGTTATGGTTAACTTGGGCATGAAGAGGTAAAAGAATTGCTAAGAATTAAGGGTATAAGCATGACAGAAACTGGGGTTTATATTCCAATTTTGAGGGACCCTTCCAGATCAGTGACTGACATAAAATCACCATCCCACTGGTTACCTTCAGTCTCTGTGTAAAGAGCATGAATTTGTCTAGCTACCTCCTGCTCCCAACCATTTCCTCTCAGAACAGCAAAATAATGAGATGAAAGAGGACTCTTCCAAGCCTTAAATATTTTGGGAATTAAAACAGTCAAACCTTTCCTGTTTGCAGCCTTTCTTTTTGGTTACCACAGCTACATATGCCCATATACTGCAGACACACTGGTATCCAGCTATTCTGGAGAGGCACAGCAGCTCACAATAAAGCTTTGTGAGTAGTATCTCATGTACTCGTGCTCCCTCTACAGAAAAAGAAGTGCAGCTTTCATCTGTCTGATCCTGTTTAGCAAAGTGAGTTTCAAAACATTCAAAAACATTAAAGCAGCTTCAAGGGAATGCATTTTCAGAGTGGCTTCCCTGGGCACTGCACAATGACCAGCCTAAGGAGCTGATTCTCTTCCCCTCCTCTCTCAGAGGTCAGTCCACCCCTTGAATACTGACAGGGGAAAGTTAAATCACACTAAAACCACCCAGAACTGCCTCAAACACAAAATTAAAAGCAGAACCCAAACCAGAACCCAGATATAAAGTCCTCTGTCAGGTTTTATTTTCAGCACCTGTATTTTTCACAGCTTTCATGACTCTCTTCAACAACGCAAAACCAGGTGATGATACCAGTGTTGTCTCAGGCACAAAAGCTTTTGTAGTTAACGAATAATTAGCTCTGAGCTTTTATTGATACCAAGATCTGGATGTACCATATGACAGGGGTCAATCAAAGAAAAAAAAATAACAAATTTTTATTAGCACAAAATAGACCACAAAAAATAAATGTGCCTTTAAGAGCATCCATGCAATTCCTAAGGCACATGCACACCAAGGCTCCAGATAAAGCTTTTGCAGAAACATTCTATGGAATTCTGATCCAATTCCTATCTCACCATAATTCTTAGAAAACACCAGCCTTTCTAAAATAAGGCCATGAAAGAGGGTAGTTTTGAAAAGAACTTTTCCAAATGCTTGTGTCATATATACAATCAGAAGAATTCTTTCACTGATCCCAACTCCCACAGCTGATTGCTCTTATGTCTAGTCTAATCTTAAATAGGAACTCCAGAAATTCAGCTGCGGCCCAGGACAAACAGCTGGGGCAGCACAGGACTGTACAGAGCAGTGCCACACCACTAGACAAGAGCTGACACCACTCCTTTGGGGAGGAAAAGCATACTGCTGGTTTGTGCTTGGAAAACTCCTTCCTAACCAGTTTCATCTCGTTCAGGAAAAGGTTAAATGTAATTCATGTACTTAAATACTTTTTAATTACAATTGCAGGTCAAGACTCGTTACAGGTGTTTTTATCGCTTGGAACTCCTCAGGAATATCTTGGGTGTTTGCCATCCTTCAGGAGGGCCTTTCAAACCAGCTCTTTTCCAGATGCGCTCCAAATCTTTCTCAAATTTTATCTAAAACAGGGGAAAAAAAGAAAAAAAATTGGTAACAGAGCCCAGAATTAACACCTGAATATTCATTCACAGCCACTGCCCACGTGGGCCAAGGACAATCTAAATACAACACAAAGGAAACAAAGGCAGCTTGTTCTAAGTGTCAAAATATTTAACCTTACTGCAGAAAACACATTAGAAGACACTAAAATGCACAAGGACCTTGGGAGCATTATTTTAAAAGCCTTGTGCAAGAAAAACTGAGAAGATGGACAATCAAATGGTAAGAAAATTAAGAAGATTTTCTCATCATAAAGTGTTCAACACTGCCTGCTACAAATCTGAAGACACAGAATCAAAATTAACCCCAATTTGCATCTGGGCAAGGTGAGAATTACCAGAAAATGAACCAAACTATGTCACAGCAAAACTCTACAGCAAGGCAGTGTTGAATGAGAACATCCACAGTGTGAACAAAGACCCCTGTCTTCTCTCACCCCTTCTATTGAGGGAGGTAAAAGGCTTCTCTATAGGCTAACACAACAGGAAGCACTTGAGGATGTTGCCAAGACAGGAGAGAAATTAAGATTAAACCAATCTCCCTGCTATAGCACAGGACACATGGATTCCTCTTTCTCACAAACACTAAAATTCTCCTTCATCAGCCACATATTTCTATAATTTACTATCATAAAAGAAAAATTTCACCCAGCAACTATCTCAGAATCACAGAATCATTGAGGTTACAAGAGGCCTCCAAGATCACAGAGTCCAGCCTGTGCCTGATGCCCACCTTTCACCCAGCCCAGGGCACTGAGTGCCACATCCTCTCACTCCTTGGACACCTCCAGGGATGGGGACTCCACCACCTTTCCTGGGCAGCAATTTCCAATGCTTGACCACCCTTTCCCTGGAGAAACTTCTCCTGATGCCCAACCTGCCGCTCCCTTGGCACAGCTTGAGGCTAAACGCTGAATCCACTAAGGCTCTCTGAGCTGCTGCCATTCTTCCCTGGATCAATTCCACTTACAAACATCCCCCGACACTCCCACAGAGGCCGGTCTGACGAGCAGGCACATTTCCATCGGGGATTCCCCCTCCCCTGGGCTCACCTGCCGCTTCTTCTTGCGCCCCTCCTTTATCCTCCTCCGTATGAACTTCCTCCTCTTGAGCAGCTTCTTGTACTTGTGGTGGTTCATTTTCCTCCTGCGGATCTTGAGGACGTTCTTGCAGTGCACGGTGTGCCCCGGGGCTGCCCCGCCCTCGCCCACGGCCGCTCCCCCGGCGGGAGGGGGGCACTCGGGCCCCTCGGGGGGCTCATGGCCCACCTCCTCCTGGGCTCCCTCCGCCTTAGGGAGGGAGTACCTCACTGTCAGCCAGCTCTCCAAGGGGCTGATGGAGAGTTTCCTGGGAATCAGGATCTCCTCCAGCTCAGGGTCCAGGGTGTGCCACTGCTGGGGCTGGGCCCCGCTCGGGTTCGGGGGCTGGGTGCTGTAGTGGGCAGATATGGAACGGCAGCAAAGGAAGGAAGACACAGACCTCGGCAGAAGGTGGCCTTTAGGAGACAAGAATTCCACTTAAAAGGCAGAATTTTCGTAAGAAAAGCTCTACCCAGCTCTCAAACCATGAGACAGCTCTGGTCAGAATAATTTGATCAAGGAAAAGGCTGACAAAAATTGTACTGTCATCACAAAAGCAAAGAAGTCTTTTTAAATTTTAATTACATTGCTATAACGTCATCTGCTAAAAATACATTGTACTTTGCTGTGTGAACTGCCCAAGTCACCCAGGTAAAGCAGGGTGGAGGTTCTCCTTCACTGAGCAACCTGGTCTAGTGGCAGGTGTCCCTGTCCATGGCAGGGGATTGGAATTAGATGATCTTTAAAGTCCCTTCCAACCCAAACCATTCCATGAAGTGCAATTTGGAATGGTGAGGAACTGTTTGCTGTATCAAACCTTTCTGCTGCTAAGGAATCTCTTCCTTGGCTTAAAAGAGGTTAAATCAAAGCTATACAATACTGACATAATAGGTCTGAGACATAGTAACACTCAACAACCACTCACTCAACAACAGCCTCCTCACTCCTGCACTGCTTGCTGGAAAAGAAACTTCCGTGAGCCCAGTTACCCCAGGAAACAACAAACAAACAAACAAGGTCACACAGCAGTGTGCAGTTTACCTGCAATTCTCGAAGCCTTCAGTAACTGGGAACTCAGCTGTGATATTAACATTTTGTTTCACCCTGGTGACTGGCAGAGCCAGCAATGACTGTTAAAAAAAGAACATTTGTTCAACAGGGAAAACATACAGCTTTAAAAAAATCCTTCCCTATTTAACCCCAAACCCCCAAAAGACAGACTGAAACACCCTAAGCACTCTCCTCTCCTCGTTTTACCATCAGTCTGCCGGCCTGTGCTGTGGGGGAAAAGCACCGGGGTAGCTGAGCCACGGAGGCGATTAATTAATAAACCTCGGGTTGTTTTAGCTTTACAACCACGGCAATTCCAACCCAGCCCCCCCGCACAGCCCTGTTCCCCCCTCAGGCCGGGAGGAGCGGCAGGGCGGCCCAGCGACGGGCCTCCACCGAGGGGCCGCCACCGAGGGGCCGCCCCGCTGTCTGCAGCCCCCGCAGCGGGGCCGGGCGCCGCCCCGAGCCCGGCAGGGCCCGCAGGGAGCCCCCGGTGCCCCGAACGCTCCCGGCCCTCACAGCCCTCACGGCCCCGAACCCCCCCGGCCCGCCCGGCCCCGCCGCCATCACCCGCCATCACCCACCGGCCCCGCCCCGCCCGCCGGAACTTCCGGCGCTCCCGCAGCGCCCCCTGGCGGCGGGACCGGCCCTCACGGTCCTTCATGGCCCGCAGGGTCGTTTCATCTCCCTCGCGGTCCCTCACAGTCCTTCATGATCCCTCACAGTCCTTCATGATCCTTCACGGTCCCTCACAGTCCCTCATGATCCCTCGTAGTCCCTCACAGTCCTTCATGATCCTTCATGATCCCTCGCGGTCCCTCACAGTCCTTCATGATCCCTCGCGGTCCCTCACAGTCCTTCATGATCCCTCG
>JAWWEU010000055.1:5339030-5353192 GCA_035583155.1 Acropternis orthonyx | reverse complement strand
TCCTTCATGATCCCTCGCGGTCCCTCACAGTCCTTCATGATCCCTCGCGGTCCCTCACAGTCCTTCATGATCCCTCGCGGTCCCTCACAGTCCTTCATGATCCCTCGCGGTCCCCCACAGTCCTTCATGATCCCTCGCGGTCCTTCATGGCCCCTCACGGTCCCTCAGAGTCCTTACGGTCCTTCATGCCCCTCACAACCCCTCACGGTCCTTCACAGTCCTTTATGGCCCGTCACAGTCCCTCACGGCCCTTCACGGTCCCTCAGGGTCCCTCAGGGTCCAGGGTCTCCATCCCAGCCTCACCATCCCCACAAGAAAACACCCCCAAGGTTATTTCACCCCGTTCCCTGCGGCCGCCTCCTCTCCTGCCCGGCCCTGCGGGTGGCGGGGCAGGGGCCCTGTCCCCGTGTCCCCACCGAGCCCAACCATTGCCCACCTCCAAACCCTGTCCCCAAGTGCCACCTCCAGGCTTGGTGGCTCCACCACCTCCCTCACAGACTGATCCCATGCTTCTCAACCTTTTCTATGAGGAAATTTTTCCCAATATCCGACCTAAACCTCCCCTACTGCAGCTGTTCCCTCTCCTCCTGTCCCTTGTTCCCTGGGACAGACCCCAACCTGGCTCCAAACTTACTTCAGGGGGTTACAGAGAGCAATAAGGTCCCCCCTGAGACTCCTTTTCTCCAGGCTGAGCCCCCCCAGCTCCCTCAGCTGCTCCAGGACCCTTCCCAGCTTCACCCCAAACTAAATAATTCGACCAGTTCCAACCCAGCGTGTCCCCTCACCTCAAAGTTTTCACAGGAAGGTCCGTTGTTGTGCTCACCCACCAAGTCACTAAAACAGCCCTGAGCACGCAAGCGTGGCACAATGAGCTGCACCAGGAGGAATTTTGGACACCTGGAGGAATATTGGATACCAGGAAGAATTTGGACACCAGGAGGAATTTTGGACACCAGGAGGAATTTCTCCATGGGAAGGGTTGTTCATCATTGGAAGGGGCTGCCCAAGGAGGTGGTGGAGTGTCCATCCCTGGAGGTGTCCAAGGAACAACTGGATGTGCCGCTTCATGCTCTGGTTTAGTTGCCAAGCTGGAGATCGGTCAAAGGTTGGGCTTGATGATCGTGGAGGTCTTTTCCAAGCTGGGTGATTCTGTGATCCCATAAATGATCGTGTGATTCTGTTCCAGTGAGGCTCTACATCCCTGCTGACGTGGGCAAGGCGGGCAGACACCTCTCCCTCACACCCCCTCGTCTGCATCCATGGGCAGGCACAGCCACACCTGTCTCTCCCTCTTACCTGCCTGTTGTTTGTCTTTTCTTACTTGGTTACAGGAACCCACCGTGCTGGCACGGCATCAAAGTGCCTAATCAGCTGGCATGAGGGAGGGATGGCAAAGCCAACCCCAGACTTCAAAGAAGTTTTTGCTTTTATACCTCCCTCAGCCAGCACACAAGAGATTTATTCACCAGCTGCTTCTCCTGTTTCAGACCAGAACAAGGGTCTGTCTCAGTTTTACACCCCACCATGTCAAACCCATCCCACCTGAAAGGGAACAGCGATGGTTGGAGTTTCTTCCTACAAGGGAGAAGTGCAGTTCTCTGGGCAGGGAAGAGAAACCCATGGAGAGAAATTAACCAAAGTAGTTCGGTAAACAGCCTGTTTGTTCAAACAAGACTTTATTGAAGACACTTCAGAAGTTTATGTACAAAACAACAATCCCACCCCCGTATCAGGATGTTAGTCACCCGCTGGGAACAAAGCAACGCCTGGTGTACGCTGTCACCCTGGGCACAGTTTGCCAAAGAATTTACAGAATTACCAAATTCACGTGGTTTGGAGCTGGGCAATTTCAGCCTTGGCTCAGTAAGGACTGAAGGAAACTGAAGGACCTGTTTTCTGGAGACTTGTCTCCAGCAGACTGAGCATCCTGGGACGTGACAGCCTACACTGGCCTTGCTCTGAGGTCAGGCCATTGAATTCTGCAGAGAGCAAGAGGCCCGCTTTGGTTTTGGAAGTGAAGAGCAACCAGCAGGATTTACCCTGCAGGTTTGAATCCATGTCAGGTGGTTCCAGGAGACAGCCACCACCAAGAGCACAGCAGTGTTTGTAGGAAGCATTAGAACAGAGCAGTTGCAATACCAAGTGAAAGAGTCAGCCACCTTATTTCCCAAATACACGGAGAGAGGCTGGATATCAGACTGGCTACTTCAACTAGCATGTAAGGAAACCCCAGGGACACGGAATGAGAGGTCAGACCGTGACTGATGAGCTGTTTCTGTAGTAACCTGTGCACTTCTACCATGGTAGAGTTTCCCCTTGCCAGTCCAGGAAGGAACCATTTTCTTTTTCCCCAAGACGGTCCAGAACAGAGAGAATACCTGGGATAGCCTCTTGCACCTGCATGGGAGCCTGGAATGAATCAAGCTTAGGTCATTACTGGGAATTTTCTGCAGAAGAGAATCACATGCATTTAAGGAGTTACTAGAATCAAGGGGGGGTGCATTTTTGTGTTTCTGAGTGTGCCTCTGCAGCACCTGGAGGTGTACACTGTGCCAGCGGCTCTTGCTCAGGGTTGGCACAACAAGAAAGCCATAGTTTCACATTTCCAGAGATGCCACTCACCATGTTTCCACCCATGTCTGTCTGGAGCCAGCCTGGATGCAAAGAAATACAGAGAATTCCATCCGATTTCAAGTCTGCAGCAAGACACCTGGTGATCATGTTCAGTGCAGTCTACAAGAGTGGAAACCACCTGTTAGTGTGCTGCTTTACAAACCTCCAGCAAGACCTCAAGCCAAGCTCATGGCACCTCCCTCCCACCGTTCTGGCTCCTGACAAAGGAAGGGGCTCACAGTAACCTTACTGAGGGCTTCGTTCTCAGAGATATCTGAGAATAGAAGCACTGTGAAAGCTCTACCACCATAAACTGACTGCCCAAAGATGAAACCAAGTTATGATGGAAGATGAAGTAGCATTTGAAACTCTTAAGGAGCTGTGAGGAAAATTGTATTGACAGAAGGACTGTGTTTTTCTGCAATAATCACTACACAAACATTCATTTACTTCTGAACAGGGAAAACAAGCATTTAACAGCTTATGAGTAGGTGGTGTAGGAGAAACTCTGTGTCTGATCTTCCCTATCTGTACAAACTCAGTCTCTGGAGGTGAGAAAACTGAAAATCCCACCTCTCACTGACTAATATCACCACGTACGGGTCAGCACACCTTTTGCTGAGTTTCACGCTATCTTGCCTCAACTGGAGAGGAACACAGCTGACACCGCACACATTTCATGGCATCACTTCTTCCCCGAATGCCAAACGGATCTGTGTCAGAGCAGTGATTTAGCTGGGAGCCTGTTCTGCAGAAGGTCACATGCCTGCTCCAGGTGTACTGTTTTACAGGTCCCATTTCCACCCACGTGAAGAACAAGCACAGTTTCTGTGTCCATGGAGGTGCTGCACAGCTCCCATCACCATCCTCAGCTCAGCCTGCTCTCTGACTCCCAGCCTGCCCTCAGCCCAGGGAAGCCCACAAACCTTTGCTATCCTGTAGGGATAGACCTTGAGGAACATCTCGTTTGCCTGGACAAGCTGCATGGAGGCAGCGAGAGAGGACATGTTGATAATAGCAGCTCTGTGGCAGCCCATTCCTGTGCTCAGCTGGGCTGCCCTCCTCAGGAGGGGTAGGAATGCCTGGGAAAACAAGAATTTGGTTTAATTGGCTAATTTTGGGTTGATTTAGTTTGGATAATTTCCCCATTCAAGGCAAGGCAGACTCTTGAAGAATTCCAGTACCACCAGCACAAAGTGGTGATGGCTCCTCAGACTCTGTGGCCAGAGGAAACCTCTCTACAGCAGCCAGATGGAATTAACAAAGGCCTTCAGACTCTTCTGCCCACCTGCTCACCCCACCTGTCCATTGAAGTGACCTCATCCACATGAATTGAAATAAAGGTCCCTGACAGACAGGATCTCTTGCTGCTCTCTAGACACGCAGTTCAATACAGAACTGTGGTTGTGCAGTTGCAAGGGGAAAACCACCTTGGTTATAAGAAAAAACCCTCTTCAGCACCCCAGATTAAGCTCATTCCTCCCAGCCCTTACCTTGGTGACCATCAGCTGGGCAACAGTGTTGGTTTCATAGATGGTGAGCATTGTCTCTGCTGTGACCTCCTCCAAGGACGCCAGAACGTTGATGCCAGCGTTGTTAATGAGGCAGTTCAGGCCTTTGTCTCCCACAATTTCTTCCACTTCTTTGACTACTTTCTTGATGCTGTTTTCACAGACCACATCTGCACAGAGGAGCCACAAAGACCCACAGTGAGCAGCAGTTCAGAGTCTGTCTGGCACGACACAACACATGCCAAACCAAAGCCAGGGCTGTGTGGGGACATTCAGGCAGCGCACAGATGACAACGTACAGAAGATTTCATATAGATTTGGTTTCCCCAGTGGTATCTTAAAGTGGTGTTTGGCTGCTGGAGATCATGTCCAGCTCCTGATCACCCAGGAGACCAGGTTCTTAAGGTGCACTCACCTGAGTAAGTTGAACATATTTCTGCACACAGAAATAAAGCCCTTTACTCACCCAGTTGGAGGAGCTTGATATTGCTGTATTGCTTGCTAAGCTGCTGGAGTTCCTAGGAGGAAGAAATTCTTTTGGTTATCTCTTATATATATGGAGAGAGAGAGAGAGAGAGTGATCTCCATGGCTATTACATAAAAGAGTTTGAGATCTGTACCTACAGAACTGTGACTGAAATATTTGCATGACTGGACTGAAGGCATCGATAGGACTTTGTTTTCCAGCCTGCTGAGCAGCTTTCCTGAGAGCCAGATCAACTGCTGTGGGAAACTGGCCTCTTCCCCTGCTTAGTCAGATCCCAGCGTGCTGGATTTTTGGGGGGGTAGAACAGTGTGTTTAGCTCGAGGGTGTGTTTGCAGGGTAAGCACCAAACAGCAGTTCCACAGCAGCCCCTGGCGCATTCCAGTAAAAAGCCAGTAATTCCCCAGTTGTGTAAGAAAAGCATCGTTCTCCTGAAGCTCAGCTAGTGCAAGACCTCACTTCAGGGCAACAGGAGTGCTTCAACTGGAATTACTGTTCACAGGAACAGCAGCTTTCCCCTGGGAATTCTGTGTGCCCAGCAGCCTCACTGGATCAGTTATTGTAGGTGAGGCACACAAGGAAACCAGTTACATGCACAGCCACTGTCCATGAGAACCATCCCCTCCCTGCTATAACTCAGTCATCTGTCGACTGCCTCTCAGCAGAGACTGGTGTTCCTGGAGAAAACGTGTGGTGTTACGGCTGGACAAAGTGTATCCAAATTGGATTTATAGGCCCAGCTGGAATACTTAGGTTTCTGTGCCATGTAGCCAAGTGGGAAGCGTGGCCAAACGTAACAGATGGATTACATACTCCCAGTCATGTTCAGGAGACACAGCAACCTGGCCAAACATTCCAGCTCAAGCAAATCCCTTTCTTTAGGAGCCCTTTGGGAATAGGGGTCAGGAGGGCTGGTTTTGAAAGAATACTTCTTTGCCACTGGGAGACACTCAGGGACTCCGTGTCCTCTGACAAACTATAATGCATTACATCTTTTATCTCGGTTCATACCCTGCAGGATTCTCTCCAGGCGTGTTTGGGAAATGTGTCCTCCCACTGAGGCCCATCTACAACTGCAGTTAAGGCTATTAAGGGGAGGGGGAAGGAGAACGAGTCAGAAGCACAAAACCAGAAGACATTCCTTCCCTTGGACAGGGCTTAGTGAGACAGTTTTCAGTAAATTAAAGGCCCAGAACACATTGTCTTGTTTATTGATAGGCCAGGATGAAATAGTTCTGCCATGTCAAGGCCTGAAATAATTACATGGCTTTGGACTGTCAGGGGATTTCAGTTTCACAGTATCACTTAATTGATAATAAACTCCAGAAGTGCTCTGGCTTCTCAAGGTTTGTTCATTTATTTATAGTTCATTTATTTACATGCTTTATTCTCTGACAGAAACAAGCTACTAACTCCTGCTAAAAGGCCAGAACTGTTTTGTGTAGCAACAGCAACTGAGAGGCTTCTGAAGGGAGGAAGCAATATTTCCAATTAAGAACTCTAAACACTATGGCATTAAGCATTCTCCAGAACACAAACAGCACGGAATTACAATCACTGTGTGCAAATCAGGTTTCAAATCCAATGCTTCTTCTAGTTAGTTGATTACTTAGTTAACAAGTGACTCCCATTACAATGGTTTAAATTTCTCAGAAGCAGCTCCAGGCACAAAGGTAACCTGGACAGCTTTGGTCCTCAAGAATGTTACACCTGATATAGCTGAAAAAAGCCAGTTACAAAATAAAAATTGCAGGAAAGCCTATTTTTCCCTACTGTGACCAGAAGGAACATGAGGGGAGGAGGACAGAGACAAGCAGGTCCAGCCAACATATCCCAACTAAAACATTTTAGCTGGTGTGCTGTGACAGCCAATTTAAAAACAAACAAGACAAACAAACCCCAACAAAAACCCACAACACAAAGCCCTAATGTTGTGTTCAGCATGGTAGCTCTAGAACTGCGCTGCACCTGAATAGTCACCCCTGAGAATCAACTCTTAGGGAGTCCAAGAAGAAAATTAAACTCTGATTAGCATCTGTTGTTTCCTGCTTGCTGATTTTTAATTACGATTAACAGAGAGTCAGCCTATTCTGATTTAAACAAGATCCTCTGGCACTCAAGGCTCCAGACACAGATTCCTCAGTGCACAGGGTATTTATTGCTAGATTTCAACCAGGAATGTTTTGTTGCCTGTGTCATTTAGCAAGATTTACTCTGCCTTCTTTAGGAAAGCATTATCCACTCCAGTTACAGCGCTTGGAAAGGATTTGGCCCTGCTAAGCCAGTTGGAAGCAATCAAGCCAAACAAACACAGCCTGTGGGCAGCTTTGTCAGGATAAGGGTGCCTGGGCATCCTCCACATCGTCCCGCTTGCACTCGGGACAGAGCCAGAGGTGTATCCTCTTTGCAGTGTCCCTCTGAGACAGATTATTTCGTATCACAATGTACAGCCAACTTACGGTTCCAGTGTGTAACAGCTCCCACCAGGGCTGCCCAGCCCCACAGCCCTCTCTGAGGCAAGAAAAGCCAGACCTGAGTGCTGTAGGAGGTGTAAAACACTTCCAGAAAAGAACCCCCATCGCTGCAATAACCCAAAAGCAGAAAGACTTCAAGAATGCCCTCTTCGCCTGATATATATTCAGGAACGCCCCTTTTGCCTGATATAACACATCTATCACCGCTCCACAGATCACTCAGCTGCTCTTCCCAGTTGCAAAACACATGGTTAAAATACGTGGAAAAGGAAAAAAAGAACCCCCCAAGCCGACAGAGCAGCAGGAGAGCCGTGTCTGACAGGGGAACAGACACGGCGCTGTCCCTGGCACTACCCCCGACTTCAGAGCAAGGGAAACCGCACGCTGAGCCCTGGAATCTCTGCAGGGCTCTGGAGGGGACTCTGGAGCAGCGAAGAGCTGAACAATTCCTTGTTCACCTGGGAACACGCTGGGGCTGCGGGGAGAGCGGGAGGGACGGGGGATGCTCCCTGTTGAGATCCTACACCCAGCGCTGGGGGCACATTTACACCGTGGCCATCGCCTCCGGGGCTGCACCGGCTTTAAGGGAAGTCCTAGAGTTTAAATCAGAGGTTTTTTCCCGTTTACGGGAAAGCGGGATGGGGGGATGAAGGAGTCAGAAAGAAAATCAGGAGTGTGGGGGTCATTACAGCTGTGTCCCTGAGCCCGATAATAACTGCGCTGTGGTTTCGTCCATCTGGAGCGCAAAGACAGGACGTCAGGATTATTTTGCAGGAGATTTGTAGCTGCTTCCACTCGCAGCGCCGGAGCAGCCCAAGTAAAGGCAGACTGGAATCCAAGTGTGGCTGGAGGAGTCTCCGATGGTACTTTTCCAGGAGGGGCAGCGGTTATCTGAATGTGCCTGCGGGCCTGCTGCATGTTATCGTGTGATCTGCAGCCCATTTGTTAGGCAAATGTTCTGGGGAGGCCACCTAGGAGCTACTCAGCACAAGAACTCGAGTTTTCGCAACTTCTGCCAGCACAGACTCACATGCAAAAGCCTGCAGCTGTTCAGCATTATCCCAAGGTTAGGAGTTACAGGAGATGCGCTGCTTTCCCTGGTAAGCAGAGGAAAGCAAAGTCAGTCTTCCCCAGCATCTTCCTAAAGTCAGGTATTAAGGGCTCTTCTCTGTCCACTGCTTGGAGGACTCCAAAGTATTCAGTTATCACTGCTGAGAGATTCCTGCCCAAGACTTGACACTGTGTTTGCCAGTATTTAATCACTTTTCCTCTAAAAACTGGAAGATGACTTTAAAAAAAAAAGCATTTCCATTTAAGATTTTCCAATTCTTTCCCCTCTCTCTGCCCTCTGCAACAGGAAAATTCTACTCTGCCAAACCAGAGCAGAGCAGAATTTAAAGGAACTGTCCAAAGCCGCTGTTCTCCTCTACAGCAGGAGAGGATGTGGGGGACAGTGCACTCCTACTAAGAAGGATTTTTCATGTGGTAACTTACCACAAAGCAAAGTGGAAGAAACAAAATTAGACTTGAATTGCTGTCACAAGAGAAAAAGCAAGCACTGACACTCAGGTGTGCAGAGAAAGAACTCCCTCAACTTTACAGCCCAGTCTGCATGGTCAAAAAAATAGGGCTTACTTGGGCAAAGCCCATTTCACGTGCCCTAAGCCAAGCCTGCAGTGCCAGCCTCTGGAGAGCAGCAACCTGAACTCAGGGTGCTCAAGAGGTGATGGAAAAGTCAAAGGTGGCAAAGGTTTCTCAGAAAAAAAAAAAAAAAAAAAGAAAATCACTTTTGCCTTTGCCTTTCCTACCACACCAAACTCCAGCAACACTGCCAGGTTGGATGCAAGCTTTGAGATCCCCAGCTGAATCTGTGCTCCCACGAACAAGACTCCCAGTGCTGGAGGCTCCAGCACGTCCGTGCTCGCCCTGTGCCAGCCCAAAGGACCAGCAGCACAGTGGAAACACTCAGGAGGTCAGAGGGTTTTGTGCCAACTTCATGCATTGCAGATGGGGCAGATAATGCTGGTGAAACCACCACAATACCTTTAGTAAAGATTTCTCTGCCTTGTGGAGTTTCCAAACCCATCTGTTAGAAATCTGCTTTCAGCTGGCTGCAGAGGCTTCTATTGATGTCTTGCCAAAGCACAGCACATGGCCTAGAGGTCCTTACAAAGAACAAAAACCCACCCTGATCCACCAAGGACAAACCTTGCCCCCTTGAAATAAAGGCTTAGGATGCACCCCATGTGTCCTGCAGAATCCCCACTGGGGTTCCTGGAATGTGGCTCTGGGCCAGCTTCCTGCCTACAGGACACACTGCCAGCAGTCTTTCCAGGTTTCTGCCGCAGGCAAGGAGTGACCCAGACTCTTCCCAGACACACTGCACCATCTGAAGGCTGTTTAATCTTCCCGTGCAGGTTTACCAGCCCTTTTGCTCGAGGTTTTTAGGTACTGACAGCCCAAAAACCTGCTGAGTTGTGTTAAGATATGTCCGTGTAACATTTCCTAGGGAGCTCTTCCTATTGAAGGAACTGTTTCGCTTCTCCGTGTAATCGATCCGAGACCATTATAATGAGAAATCACTGCTGAACACAAGGGCCAGTTGGTGAAAAAGAGAAAGAACCTCCCTCAGCACCGGCTAAAGCAGCTTCAGAGCAAACAACTCCGCGGGGAGATTTCTATCTGACACGGGTCAAATGTCTCTGCTGGTTTCCTGTGCCACTGCAACCCCAGCATTGTGCAATCGCTACAGGAAACACGGCCGGGCCCGGTGCCAGGCGTGGGAACAGGAGTTACAAGGGAACAGAGCGGCACTGGATACCTGTCCAGGAGCTCAGGTGGTGCAGGAGCGGGGGAGCCACAGGGACCAGAGCTCTGAACCACAGCCTGTGCACCTGATTTCAGCCTGGCTGCACTGCTTCTCAGCACTTCTATTCAGAAATATCCTAAATGTGCTTTTGTGCTGGAGAGATTTTTTTTTTTTTTTATGACAAGTAAAAGAAATTAAGACTTTTCCCTGCAGTTTCATAAGTCCCTGTAGAGCAGCAGAAGCTTCTGGTGGTCAGAGTTCAGGTGTTACCTGACCAACCCTGCACCACATCCTTGAAGGGGACCCTCAGCACCAGCTTTTAAAGGTTTCATGTAGCTAAGCAGTAAGCAAAGTTGCTGTGTTTGGTTTATTGCTGGCGTGGTGTGATCACAGTTTGCGTGAAAGGAATCAAACCCACCAGAAGGACAGGTTCTGTTTACCTCTGCCTTTCCCAAGGCACACTTGAAATAGGGGAGATGCAGAAATAGGGCTTTGGATATCAATTCTCCTGCCAAACACCTGTGGCATTACAGAGGGCTTTGAGCCAGTCACAGTCCCCATTCCTGCAGCTCTGGAGCACCAGGGCTTTCCTAGGAAAGGGGGTGATACCTGTACACATTGCTGTGCTGCCCCAGTTGTGCCTGACCGAGGAGAGCCAAGGTGAGATGCATCGCTAGAGGTCACAAAGTGACTGATAACCCTCATCGATTTGCCTCCCAGATTTGTCTGACAGTCATTTATAGCAGGTTAGGGACAGGGAAGGAGCCCCAACACTGCTGTGATGCTGCAGCAGCGGGACATGTGCTGGAAGGGCTGCCCGTGGATCCACCAGCAGCAGCGAACAAAAGCTGCTGTTTGCAGCACAAAGGTCTGGTCCCTGCCCAGCCGAGGGGGCACTGAGGGGAGTGTTAAATTCATCGTTCATTTGGGCTTTCTCACTTGTTGCAAGCGCAGCGGAGAAAGGGAAAGGCAGGCCGGGCACAGCCCCATCTGGAATCACAGACACACCGTGCGGAGAGACAGGGAAAGCTGACACGGGTCCCACCGGGAATGTTTCGGAGGGATAGGCTGCCCTGCAGGCTCCGGGTCCGTGCCAAGCGGCAGGAGGCCAGGACAGGCTTATCTGCAGCTGCAAATCCAGCGAGTAACTCTGGGATCAGAGGACGGGGGTGGCAGGCGCGCTGCAGATGCTGCAGCTGCCCGGCCGTGGCCGCGGCGTGTCCCGCTCGCTCTTCTCCTCCCGGGAACGCTCCCGAGCAGACATATCCCTGCTCCAGCCCCGGAGAGCTCCCCGGCACCGGCTCCAGCCCCGGAGAGCTCCCCGGCACCGGCTCCACCCGGCCCCGAGCGGGAGCTCAGCCTTCGGCTCCATCCCATCCCATCTCAGGCTCCATCCCTCCCTGGGCGCACTCGCTGCCGTCCCTCGGGCGCAGAGATGCTCGAGATGTCCCGCGCTTCCCAAAGTGCCTTCTCCGCCCCGCCGGCCCCGTTACCCGCCCCCGGGGCCCCCCTGCGCCCCCGGCCCTGTTACCTGCGCCTTCTCGGGGTCCCGGCAGGTCGCAAGGACGAAGTCCGGGGCGGGGGTGGCGGCTGCGAGCCCCCGCACCAGCCCCAGCCCGATGCCGCGGCTGCAGCCGGTGATGAGCACGGAGCGGCAGCGCGGCTGGGCCATGGCTGGCTCGGCTCGGCTGGTCCCGGCTCAGTTCTCAGCCACACGCGGTTCTCAACCTGCGCGATGCGGGGCCGTCCCGGTCCCGCCCCCGGCCGGCGCCTCCCCCGGGGCAGGGAAGGAGCGGGCTCGGACAAGGGAGAAGGTGGGTTTGCTCTGCCCGCTCTCACAAAGCCCCGAGCCCACCTCGCTCCCCAAACCCTGTTCCCCAAACTTCTGCAAGGAAAAAAAAAAGAGAGCTCTGGGTGTGGCAGCGGTGACCGAGCACCCCGAGAGCGGCTGCGGGACCCCCCCCGACCGCTCTGACCCTCAGTCCTGACACCCACATAATGCACAAAGGTGAAATCGCCACCCCAGGATCGGGCAGAAGGAAAGGCACCAGTTCTCTAACGGGGGCTGAAGCAGAGGCAGGAACTGAACCCCCATTTCTGGACTCCCCCCATTCCTAGCAGAGGTTTTTTGGGTGCTCCAAGCATTGCATTACTAGCCATTCCACATGGTGGATGGCTGTTCCTGGAAATCACTCCGGGCTGCCTTGCCTTAGCCCATCCTCACACATATTCCCCATGGGGCTTGCATGTGCCTTCCCAGGGCGATAATCCATTACTGATCCCCACACTCACACAGAAACTGTTGTACATAGGGATAAAGGCTGTAATTACATCTGTTAGCACAATGTCCTTATTAAAAGCTCACTAGAAGCTTTTAAAATATTAACTCCATCCTGAAAGAGGTCAGGGATAGCCTGTCCCCTTGGACTCTGGAAACTAAACCATAGATTTGGAAATTTGTTAAAACTCTGTGGAAAAGCCTCAAACGCCTGCTGCGTCTGCCCTGTTTGCCTTTTGTTGGTTTCTTTTTCTGAGTAACTGCAATAGCTCCAAAAATGTGCAGGACTTACGTATCTGAAGGTGTCTCTTGGTGCTGGGGAGTTCAGGTTTGGTGTTCCCATCACACTCCCAGTTCAACCACAGCTCGAGCTACAAAGGCTCCAAGGTGAGGAGCCACATCAAAGTGACGAGACACCTGCAGACATTTCTCATTGCTCAGAGACACCAAGTGCTGGCTGTGAGCAAAGATGACCAGGAGCTTCTGGAGCAGCCTGGATAAGGATATGCACCTTTCTCCTTTCTTCCCACTAAAGCTCCTTTCCAGCCACTTCTGTCTCACACAGACTTAATACCCTTCTTTTCCAGGTGCTTTAATCCATTACTTTCCTTCCCACGTGCCCTGGGTGCATTTCACAATTCCCTTTGTGCATTACCAACAGCATTCGGGGGGATTGCAGAATCTTTTACAAAATCCCAATCAGGCATAAAAGTGCTTAGTGACCTCTTTGTGCTTGGGATCTGAACACCAGAAACAGGGATCACAGAGTAACCTGAGAGATGTTCTGGTGAGTAAGAACCATGGAAGAGTCATCAGATGTTGAGAAAACAAAGTCATCACTCACCTTAAGAGCTGAGACCTGTATGTGCAGGTATGTAAAAACGTGGGGCTTTTTTACTTGGGGTTTTTTATTTCAGCTCCTCCTCTTCTGCCAGCTCCAGCACTGAGCCCTCTGCTCTGTTCAGCAGCAGCACTGACTTCCCAAAACCTCTGAGCAGCTCCCTGCGGCCTCACACCAAAACCAGCACAGATGTTCAGTCACTCAAACAGTTTCACCCCTCCAGGGGTACAGTTCTCACGAGCCCCAGTGTGCAGCCCCCAGTGTTACCTGTGCTCTCTGTTCCTCCCTGCTCAGGACCCTGCCAGCTCCACCTGAGGCAGAGAAATGCACTGTCCCCCCTCAGACCTTTGGGGATTGGTGCACGTATGTTTGGGATCAGCTGGAGAGCAGAGCTGCCCCAAAGTCCTAACTTCAAGGGAATAGGGGTTTAATTCACTGTCTGAAGTTCACTACAATTTGAGAATCCCTTCATTCAGCACCAAATTTCTTTCCTTGTAAGTAGGCACAGTGGTGTAGCTCGTAAGAAACTACTATCAAGTAAATTTAATAGAAAATCAAATACTTTAATGAAATTAGGGAGCATGAGAGAGTAACAGCTCAGATATACCACTAGAACTGATACTACTGGGCTGTGGGGTCTGCTAATTTGCTTTTAAACGCTCTGTTCTCCAACAAGCATGCAGATTGACAAACTACTAATTCTTCAGAGTGTCAAAGATCCTGAGTAAAGAATTTCAAACCACTTAAAACGTATATATAGGAAACGTCTTATGAGCTGGTGGCCTGCACACAGCATTGCACAGATAAAAATATACTACTCTCAATGCACAGAGCTAAATACTTTCACATTTATCAGAACTTTCTACACAAGGGGGTTTTTTTATAGAATTCAAGTTTTGAATTTTCTGTATATATCTTCACCTGTATTAAACAAATGCTTATTTACATCGTGGATAAAGTGTAAAGGCTAGTAAGGCCATATTCCCATACTGTACTGTAACACTGCAAAATATATATATACACATAGAACCTAATATAGGCAACAGGTCTAGAAAAGTCACCTCCCATCTGTACAACATCAGCCAGTATGAAAAGACAGCTTTGTTAGCACCGAGCCACTCCCGGGGGGGGGGGGGGGGGGGGGGGGTTGGG
>JAWWEU010000055.1:5306848-5339020 GCA_035583155.1 Acropternis orthonyx | reverse complement strand
CGGTCAGGGACTGCCTGGAGCCTGCCAGTTCCACAGGGCTCAGCGTTCCAAGGGCTGAACCACAGAGCTCCCGCCTGCAGAACTGCCAAGTCCCAAGCAATGCTACGGGATGGGAATCACTAAAGAGCAGGACAGGAGCATCCAGAGGGTAAACAGGTTACGCTCCAGCACGACAGTTACCGGGACATTCATCACACATCAAGTCTCTCATCCTGTTTAAAGCCTTTCCTTTGGATTCATGGACAAGCACAGAACTGCCAGCCAGCAGAAGGGGCGTTACTGGAGCGAGGCGGTGCAATCCCCCCGGGGGCAGAGCCGTGCCCCTCCCTCAGCGGCGGTGCCGGCTGCGCCCGGGGTGCTCGCGCTCGTAGCGGTGCCCGGCGCGCTCGTAGGAGCGCGACCGCTCGTGCCGGTGGTTCCTGTAGTAGTGGCTCTTCTTCTTGTACTTCCCAGAGTGGTCCGAGCGCTCCCGGGAGCGGCTCCTGGAGCGCGACGAGCTCCGGCTGCGGGACTTTCGGGGTTTGTGGGTGGAGTATTTGTAGTCTTTGGATTTCTTGTAGCTCCTCACCTTGGAGCTTTTGTAGCTCGAGCTGTGGTTGAACTGGCGCGGGGGGGAGTCGCTGCGGCTCCGGGAGCGGCTGTGGGATTTGGAGCCGCTGGATGTGGAGTAACTTTCACTCTTCCTACGGAAAAGGAGAGAAAACATGATTTTCTTAAATTGTAAGAACTTCATTCTGTATTCTGCTGCTCATGGAAACTCATCTTGTGTCCTAAAACTCACCACATCTGCTTACTGCAGAGATTTTTAGGAACTCGCACCCCTTTTTCCAGTTCCAGTAACACTGTCACCAAAACACCACAGTTTGGAGTTTACTCTGGAGCTCACCCAGGAGCACACACTGCTCTGCCCCTTCACAGCCCCCTGGCGATAACCCACCAAAGCTGACACTGAACCCCCGACCCAGAAGGGTCTCCCAGCACACCCTCCCTTTCAGAGCAGCACAGACCTGTGCTTAGGGGATGCAGATCTCGAGGGTGATCTTGAGTAACTCTGATCTCTGCTTCCACTTCGACTTCTGCTTTCTCTTCCTTTCTGGACACTGCAAGAGACAATCAACACTCAGTTATTTTGCTTGAAGTAGCTGTGGGAAGAAATAAGCTGCTTCCTGAGGAAGCCTTACCCATTGACTGGGCTATTGGAGCTCGTTCTCTTGGCTCCCTCTGTTTTCCTTTTAGCATTCTTCATTGCCTGGACAGGTAGTGGTGAAGGTTTATTTCCTTTAACCTCCTTTGGAGACTCTAGAAAAACAAGCCTTTGTTACCTGTTTTGAAAGTCTGGGAAGTACCTGAAAGGGCTGGAGCCTCCCCTCACTCCATCTCACCAGCTCTGCAATAACGAGCACTGCACAGCTGTATTTTGCACACGTGTGCACACACAACCACCCAGGAGCAGATCTGAACAAGTTCACAGAAAGCAGAAATTAATCTGAAACATTTCTGCCAAAGTACTCAGTAACCCCAGGGAGTGAACTGCAGAAGGCAGAACAGCAATTTCTTTTTCTTGCCAGTTATTCGGTATCATTTGAAAGGTGAACTGAGGAAGGAGCTGGTGTTACCTACTAGGCAAGACAGGCACCAGACTGGAAACTTTCAACCAAAGAAATATTCCCCACCCAGCACCCCAAAATGTTATTCCTGCCAGAGCCCCTAACATACCTCTACTTTAAATACTGCTTTAGCATAACATGGCAGTTGCTAGTATTTATTGCCAAAACCACATAAAACCAAACCTCTGCGCTATATGAGTTTAAACTAGTCTTAATTTTACACTAATTTGATTTTACCTTTTATCTCATTCAAGAAATCACAGTTACAGTGCTACTCAAACTCTGCCAGTTGCATAGTTGCTAGAAGCCAGCTTGAAAAAAGTCCCCCAACAAACCCCAAACCACACTTGTAAATGCATCCCAAAGGGGTAAATATACATGAAAGACGAGAAAGTTATTAAAAATGAGTTGTCCACTATTTACCATTTTTCGGGACAGGGGAAAATCCTGATGTGTTATCCAAACTCGGGACTCCCTCAGGGACCAGACCTTTAGCCTGTGCTTTTGCCTCTTCAATAGCTAATTTCTTCTTTTCTATTTTACTTTCCAGATCAGATAAATCCACCTGTGAACACAGGAGCACTGCTTGTGACAACACTCAGTGGACTAAGCTTCCTACTTGCTCAACTCACAGGGAGGGAAACGAAAACCTAAGGAGTCCCAGCCAGTGACTCCTCCTTGTTCTCCCTTCGTGTACCCGGCTTGCAGCTGGGTTCAAACAGGGCAAGGTCTTCCAGCTCATGTCCTGAGCTGCAGCCTTTAGCGAGGGCTCACAACATGAAAGAGAAACAAACCTTCTTCCGTGTGTAGAGCTGCAGAATTTTTAAGCAGATTTCTTGAATTTCTTCCTCTGTCGCTCCAAACAGTAAAAACCAGTGTGGGCGATTAGGAAGTGGGATCTGAAAGGGAGAGGAAGACATGCTCACAGTTTTCTGCTGCTATTGGAAGGCTTCAAACCCCCTAAACCCATGGAATTGTGGCTCACCTCCAGTGTCCTGGCTGCCAGGTAAATGCATGCACAGGCAATGCTTTCTGGCTGAAACCTTACAAAGACATCTGTTCTCAGGCTGTCGTTCATGTAGTTCCTGAAAGACAGAAGGGCAGAAGGTTGCAAGGCACTGCAAAGCTATTTGGGGGGGTTTTTTTGGGTTTTTTCTTTTGGTTTTACTTCTACAAGGGCTCTTTCTTTCTGCATTCAGTTACTAGACTTCAACATTATACTCCTGTAACTCTATAAAGACAAGTTGGATGATTTTTTACTAGGAAAAAAAAATAGTGGCTAAAGTAAACCTCTCAAGGGGAGGGATGTGACACAGAAATTAAGCCTGACTGACTGCTGAAAATTCAGTTGTGAGAAGAGAACCAATTTTCACTTCACTTTTCCTGCTGGATCTCTACTGGCCTGCTCTCATGCAATAGACAAGTTATTTTCATCAGGATAACATACAATATAGTCTGGAATACTCAGTTATAGAATTTTAGGTTCACATGTTGCCCTGCAATAGGGCAGAACTCAGGTGTTTGGCAAAAGCTGCAGCTCCTGCCGTAGTCCTCCCAGGAAAATGCAGTCCTCTTCAGCACATGACAGCTTCCACTTGGATTTAAGGGGTCCATTTCCTTCAGAAGCAGCATTTTCCATCCAGAACAGAATTCTTTTTGATGCAAAAATCAGCCATAGAAGAAATCAGGGTGTTTGGGAACGTCAGTTCAGGAGAACAGTCAGTATTCAGGCACATCTCCTCTTTGGCACATGAAATAAGGTTTCCAAATTGTCCCATTTCAGTAAGGTTGCTTAAAATGAATATTCACAGAATGAGAAAACTGTAAAATATTGCACATATTCCAGTCAGTACACTTAAGCATTATCCTGCTAAGCCTTAAATACACAAAGTAACTTCCTCTGAATCTGCCAGCTGATGGGCTTTAAGAGATCTAGACTTTTGAGCACATATTATCAACCAAAATATCAGATGGAGAAAAGCTAAAACCAGAAACAATGAGAGTCCTCAAAATACTATGTTTTAAAGGAGGAATTAACCACGTGGGTACCCAGTATACAAGGATTCACTGACCCCCAAGACATCCAAACCAGAGACCACAGGCCAGACACCTGCAACTTTACAAGGGCAGGCAGAAGGAACCTGAATTCCAAGAGGATCCAGCTCCCACCTGCCCCAGCTGTCCCACATTCCTGTTTACACAGGGAGCAACTGCTACCCCACAGAAGCAACACTACCCGTCAGCTCATCTTTCTGGAAGACAAAAACCTTCAAAACCTACTTTTTTATTCCCACTCCAGAGACAGCACAAACCTTTTGGTTAAAAAAAGGGATAAAGTGGAACTTCCCCCAGAAGTCACACAGCCTTTTTCTAATTTGCCACATTGAAAAACATGCCTGCTTCCAGGTTTGGCCTCTGCATATCTTCCCTGTGGGCTCAGAATCGGACACATGAAGAAATGAATCCTTGTCACAATATTTTAAGAAAAAGGGAATGTTGTAAAAATGCACATTTCAAAAACCAATTATACTGGATACCCACCACTTCTCAGGTACTGGAAGCAACAAACATGAGCACACAGATATGTTACTGTAACATGTGACCCATTTCTCTATCAAGGTGATAATTCCCACCTTCCCCCTCCCCTCCCCCTCCTCCCACCACAAGCAGGTAACTGGCACTGATCAGTCCATAACTCACATTCCAGTACTCCATGCAATGGTACTGGGAAATCAGGAAGTGTCTCTAAGTATTACATTTGTCTCCACGCTTCAAACATGTACTCAAATGTTTTCTGACTAGTTTACAAATGGAAACGATTCGTATTTTTTTTGTGTTAATGCACCCCTTTAAAGATTTAAACCCCACTAAAACTTGCTTTCTCACTTAAGAACATACCACGTTATGAAATAGAACATTAAAAAAAAAAATCTTTCATAACTTCAACAATCAGGTTATAAAATATACAAGCAGTCAAAAATGCACAATAAAAATAAAAGTATAAGCACAAGAAGCAGTTGGCCAGTTACTCTACTATCATGTATATACCACCTGTCTAGAGCCAGCCTTCTCTTTGGAGAGCTTTGGGTTGACTGAAGACGGCAGCTATCCCTGCACCATGGGCAGCAGAGGAGAAGTCTTAGTCACTTACCCTCAGAGGCTACCCTTTGATTAAAAGAGTACAGAAAAGAAAAGTCAAAACTGGTTCTCTACACACGGGTCACAGTACCAGACAGTTCAGTCAGCAGAAATATGGTCTTTGGATTCACTAAAAGGTTTTTAGACCACGCTATTGTTAAAAAGCATTATGGTTTAAAAAGCATTATTTGTTTGTTAAGTTTAAGACCTGGAATTTTACAGAAGCTTCCCACCCCCAAGCAAATATTTATTGTAATGAGAGCAGTAAGGCAGAGGACATTTCTTGGCAAACGTGAATCCAGTCTATCCATCTATCCAGTCTTAGAAGCTGACAACTTGCATTATCCACATAGATAAAAGGAATTAATCTGTGCTGAGTTTTTGATACACCTGTAATCAAGCTCAAGCCCTGGGAAAAGCCATTTCCCAGCACTCCAAACAGACTTGAATTACATAAAAACAAAACCCCAAGGAAACACTAAAACCCACCCCCCATTTTCCCTTCAGCTGAAACATGAAAGCAGAGAGGAGGGAAGTGAGAAGTCAGGCTGGAAAGCTACCTTACCATTAAAACAGTGCCTCTAACTTACGAGGCCGATCAACATTTGGGAAGTAGTTTGGGGCACACCAAGAACAGGGGATCTGTCTGGTGTGGCCCCAAGCACTCCTGAGCAATGCTGCCCAGTGCCTCAAGTGACATATTTCTGCTACTGCCCCTTCTGGTCTCTTAGAACAAGGAAAATCAACTTACCATGAGGTCTGGACCAGGTGTTGGTTACGTTCACATTCTAATACCTGAAGGTACATAACGATTATCTGGAAGATATGGGTTATCGAGTTATTAACGAGCATCTGGAGAGCCACCAACTCATTTCAGAGGGACATCCATGAGGCATCTGTTATCCTCTTTCAAGTCCTAAAACACTCCACATGAAGTGTCTGCACCATCCCCAGCGCTGCCCTCCAGCACAGCTCTGACCTTCCTAGCTCTCCATCTTCCGAGCCCATCCATCCTCCTACTCAGCCAGGTGTCTTGTCTTCACCTGCTTTCGACCTAGGGATGTTCTCCTACAAACCTCAGGGCTCCTTTTAGCTGCAGCTTGGGAGGAAAAACTGCTCCCTGCAATGGGCAGTAAGAGAAGTGAAGAAGTGTGTGCATCTGACACGCTGCATGTCACTGGTTTGGTCAGTTCTAAGGGCTCTTCGTTTGGTTTGAAAGGAAAACAAGGCTGCAGAGACTAAGAGCAAAATTCACACCACCCAACAAACAAGTACAGCTGCCCTCTGGGGTGGGTAACACAAGAGAATTCTGAAAGTCAGGTAGGCTCAGAAGGAAGACTTTGAACAGTAGCTTTTAGAGGAGGAAAGTGCAAGATCCCAAGTTCTGCTGGCAGAGAGGTAGGAAGATCTTTTACCACAGTTAAGGCACAATACTAATGGTAATAAAGCACTAACTTAACATCTGCAGTACTTGTACTTTTCTAGTATCATCCTAGTCTGATGCTTATACATTGGGGATTGCCTCATTTATAGCCAATGCCTTCATACCCGAGTGTAACTTTAGAACACAAAAACCACTAACTAGCTCAGATGGCTTTAATACCTCAGCATGTTTCCACAAGGAGAGATCATGACAACTCCAGGGCTCCAAATTCCTTTTCTGCTCAAGAATCTACGTCAAAGTGACACTTTCTAACACCAAAGCTACCTACTCATCCAATTTGACTTCAAGGGACACTGAGCACTCGCATCCACCTCGCCGTCATTCAGCAGTCATACAAGATCAATTAGTAAGAGTCTCTTAAATGAGAAAGAAAACATCAGGATGGTAAGAAACTAATCTTTCTGAATTATCTAAAGTCATCATGTACAATCCATAGAGCTCCCAGGCAGTCAGGCAGCCTCCTCAAAGCATTACAGCACTTGAAACACTGCTTAGGAAGTGAACTTATACAATACAAACCTTATGAGGGTGCTTCACATGGACACAAAATCCCAACTCCTTCAACACTCTTCTTTCTGCCTTAATTATTTGATTCTTCAAGTTCACATATTCTTGATCCAGTATTAGAGGCACAGGTTTTCTGCAAGACAAGTTGAAATTCTGAAGATTATCTTAACCTCAGAAAGGACTCATGCAGGCTGTATTTGTGTAAAAATAAGAGATATCACTATTTATAACACTAAAAAAAAAAAAATCACTAAAAAAAAATGTGTCAACTCCCCTCATGAGATCTCTAGGATGTTCCCTGGTTTATGAAAGAGGGAATGATGCTATGAGGAGGTTTAATAATTCAAACACAACAGAAATGCTTTGTTTCAGAGGCTCAGCTTACTTTTTCTCCCGCAGGTGTCTGAGCCGATGGAACACGTTAATCACATCCCGGATCCGTCTCGGGGCTTCCTCGATTTTGGATGCCAGATGAACACAGGCCATGGACACATGCTGAAATAAAAGTAGATCACATATTTTATATAATATATTGTTTTATATAGTATCACTTCCAGCCTGGGATCTGATCTCCTCCAACAGCTGAAGGAGGGATAACAGCAGTGGTAAAGCAAAGAAATACTAAATATTTGACCCAAAGCACTATTACGTAGCTTTGTACAATCACGTTGCCCCGTAAGTATAATCTCCAGGCTAATCACATCTCAGATGACAGCTTGCCAAAAGACATCAAAGATTAAAGGCACACAAATGTTATTTAATGCCTCCTTACCTCCATGGAATGCTTCACAAAAGACTTGGTATAAAAGAAACGCTGGAATAGCACCTGTCCTGTAGCCATAGCCACCTAAAAAGAGAGAGAATCACAACAGGCATGAACAAAACTCCCGGTTCCAAGGAGAAATTTCAACAGATTTAAGACCCAGAAGCCTGGGAGTACGTTCAGGGGTATCTCAGGAAAATTAGTTCTTTAAGCAGTTCTAGGTAAGTTGCTCAAAATCATAAATACCCTAAGTCAAAAACAACATTAAACCGGAAATTGCGTTTGTAAAGCATGAAAATCTGCTCCAAAATAATTATTAATTAATTTCCAACCTAGTTGATTCTACGAAACAAATATTATTTTAAAGGGGGGGGGGGGAACCCCAAACCCAATAAAATTTAGAGTTATGAGAGTATACCGGAAAAACTTCGGGTTTTGGGCGTGGGAGGAGAAGGCGAATCTAATAACACTACGATTTGCACACATTTGAGCGGCCGAGGCTCGGCGGCTGGGACACGCCTGGAGAGCTTTAACGCCCAGGGAGCAACGAGGCCGTTTGGGCCTCGAGTCCTCCGGGCCACAGAAGCCTCCCGAGGTCACTCAGCGGAGCCTAAAGGCAATCCGGCTTTGCACAGTCCGCGATCCGGGGGGAGCCGGGCGGGGGCGGCGCTGACATCACCCTCTTCCTGCGCCCCACGGCCGGGCCGGGCCCCGAGCGGCCTGCAGGGGGGACAGCGGCCCCGCGGCCACGGCGGAGCCCCTCCCCGCTCCCAGCGCACCCCCCCAGCCCCACCTGCGGCAGCCGCAGCAGGATCCCGGCCGCCTGGATGAGCTCGCAGCCGGTGACGCGCAGCTCCGTCTCGGTGTCCGGGTCTAGGCCGCTGCTCATGGACGGCGTGAAGCGCAGCGTGTGCTCGGGCAGCAGGCAGTTCTCCAGCGTGATGAGCACGCCCGAGTACAGCCGGTCGCCGATGAGCACCGCGCCGGGGCCCGGGGCCGGGGTGGGCGCCGCTCCGGCCGCCTGAGGGCCCGCGGGGCCGGGCCCGGCCGCTCCCGCTCCGCCCGCCGCCGCCATTTTGTGCCGCCGCCGCCTCGCTGGCTCCGCGAGCCTTCTCCTCCTTCCCCCCCCCCCCGCCCCACCCCGAGTCACATCCGCCCGCCGCTGATTGGCGGAGCGCCGCACCGCGCGCCCGCTGATTGGCGGAGGGGCCGTGACGTCAGACGCCGCCCGGGCCGCGGTGACGCAGCGGTCGGGAATCCGTGAGGGGGGCACAGCCCTCAGAGGCGGGGCGGGCCCGGAGCGCGGCGGTTAACGAATATAGGTCTCTACTCGGTCAAAACAGTAACTCGGTTAAGCTAAAAGAACAGGCTGTGCGTCTCCTTGCGTCCGTAGCGCGTGGCCGACATCCCGTCCCCGCCTTTGTCCCCTCCCCACGCTGGGTTTTCCCCGCGTGGCGCCAGAGCTCAGCACACGCACACAGACACACATACTCATTTTCCCCGTAACAGTCGCCAACCCCCCCACCTTTATTAAGTTCCTTACCACGGCGGCCGCTGGTCCATGGGCGAGGTTTGATAGCCTCCCCCACCCTTTTACGCCAGAGCTGGGTTTTCCCCTGTGCAGCTCCAGAATTCACCAAATCATTTCCTCGTAGCAGTTCCCAAACAAAATTGTCTTTATTAAGTGCTTAAAAGAACAGGCTGTGTGTATCCTTGTGTCCCTGACACACAGGGTTCACGCTGTGAGGGTTGACAATCCCCCTCTTTCCTCCGGGCTGGGTTTTCCCTGAGCAGCCTCAGAATTCACCAAATTGTTTTTTCCAGTAGCATTACAAAAAAAAACCACCTTTATTAAGTGCTTAAAAGAAGACAACGCGTGTCCTTGTGTCCTTAACACACTCCATGTGTGAGGGTCCAAACACCCCCCCACCCCTGGCTGGGTTTTCACTGTGCAACGCCAGAATTCACCACAAAAACTGGGGTTTTTTTTCCAGTGTGAGTTACAAAAAAACATCTTTATTAAGTCATTAGGAGAACAGGCTGTGTGTGTCCTGAACACATGGGCTTGTGTGGCCTGACTGCTAACCTTGAACTGTGCTCTTAATTTTAACAGGTTTCAGTGACAACACAGGGCAAAAGCCACCAAGGGACAGCTTCGCACCCAGACCTGCTGGAACCATCCCGAGAGGATTTTGTTCCACATTTCCCATCTCAGCAGCAGTCACAGAGCAGGTTTACTCTGCAATCAAATCCCTGCTTATAACACATATATACAGACTCTTTGGTGTCAGTAGTGGTGGTGCACAACACGTGAAAATATCCCTTCTGGCTCTTTTCCATCTCCCAGGGCAGCCAGGAATCCTTCCTGTCTCCTCCTCTGGGCTAAAGCAGCCAGGGACTTGAAGGTCTTTGGCTCATAAATAGCCAGATCAGCGAGCACTTTCCTGTTCAGCTCCACCTGGGACTGAATGCAAGACAATGTGTTGGTTAAGTCCTGTCATTTTTAGGTACAACACTGCAATGCTTAATCACACTTTATTAAACATTAAATACACTAAATGTCATTAAACACTCCTAATGCTTAAGACCTGAGGTGTAAAGGCAAATTACCTCTTTTCTAATCTGTACAACGATTTTGGAACTGCTGAAGACTGTCAGACATGACCACTTGGCCATGGATATCTCATTAAGCCACTGTGTAAAATCTGTTTTAAGTTTTTCTGGTAGAAATCAAGAGCTGAAGAAAAATCTCTTGTTTAGCTCCAGGCTGTGTATTCCAGGTTAATCCATGGCATTTGTTTCAGCTCAAACAAATTAAAACAGTATCAACAAATGAAAACCAATTAAAATGAAAACCAAATAAAATTAAAACCAACAGTCTCAACAAATTAAAACCTGTATCAACAAATTAAAACCAATTCCCAGCATGTTTAAGAACAGGGACAATGGCACCAACTCTCTGCACTGCCCATGCTCAGAAAAACACAAAGGTAGTGAAGAGAATAGAGATTTCTTATAGTGGGGGGTTTTGTGGCTAATCCAACTTCTGTATTTTTAAATTTCTTCAAGCAAAAGGAAAGCAGGTTGTCACTTAATGCCCACAATAGCAACAGTGTAAGAGCATTTTACAAGTCTCATTCTTAAGATGCTCAGTAAACGTTTTGGGGACAGAACAAGGTGTAGAGCCACAATGTTCACCAGGATAAAAGGCGGTGATGCATGTAAGGAAGAGAGAGAGGTTTAGGGCAGAACTTAGTTCCTGAAGTAAATGAAACTGCTTTCACAAGCAGAAAGACTTTCATCACTAGAATTAGTAAGTAATTATTCTCCAAGCCCCATCCTTACCTTAAGCAGGTTGCCTATGAAGGCTGGGTATTTCAAACCATGTTCAAGGGAAGCTGCTCCAATCCTTGTGATCCAGAGCTGAAAGGGTGAAAACGAACATAGTGGATGGTGAAATACCTTAATCCTTTTGCCACGCTGGTCTGCTCACACTTACTAAATATAACATTTTCATAGAATCACAGAATATCCTGAGCTGGAAGGGACCCACAAGGATCCTGGTCCTACACAGTCACCCCAACAATCCCACCCTGTCCCTCAGAGTGTTGTCCAAACCCTCCTGGAGCTCTGGCAGCCTTGGGGCTGTGCCCACTGCCCTGCGGAGACTGTTCGGTGCCCACCACCCTCTGGGGGAAGGACCTTTTCCTGAGATCCAACCTGAGCCTGCCCTGGCACAACTCCAGCAGTTCCCTTGAGTCCTGTCACTGGTCACCAGAGACCCACACCCTTCCCAGTGCATCATATACCCAGACGAACTTCAGAATGAGCTGTTTCAGGCCACACAGGGACTGCAAATGCTTACTTTAAACACGTATTTATCACCCACTGGTTCTCAGGGAGCCCACCCCAGTAAGGAAAATGGCAATGTACACCCAACATATCGTTCTTTACCGTTCTCAGGAATCTCTTCTTCTCCCTCCTGGCCTTTGTAGACCTCACAAACGCCCTGCGAACGCTCCTCACTGCCAGCTTGTAGCAGCGGTTCTTCCTCCCCCGAAAATGCTGCAACAAAAACAGGGTGTTTTCCCTCAAACCCTTCAGTAACATTCATACAACCTCATTTGCACTTCACAGCTCTCCATAACAAGGATCAGCTAAGCCTTCAGTTGGCACACAGTGAAAATACTCTTTCCCTGGTGTATAGCATGGGAAACCTGAAGCTGGGAAGTTGGAGCAGGCTGAAAAGTGTTGGTCCAGCATGGAGCCAAAACCAGACCTCATTTTGGGCTGTGGTTCCAGGGGAAAGGCAACCACCAAATCATCATCAGTGCTTTCACCCAAGTCTAAACTCACACATTTATTCTTGTTCCTGATCTGCCCCTCAGTTGTGTCTGTATGAACACAGAGCTGGTGCCTCTGATATATCAAAAAGTCACCCAAACAGAAAGTACAATGGAAGTTTGCTGGAGGTACCACTGACATCCTCCTGAAGTGATGCAGGAGGACGGAGCCAGTGCTGCTCAGTCAGAAACAACTACCACTCCCACTGTGGGCAGCTTAGGTGCTGCAAAACCAATATAGTCTCACTTCTTTCAACACTTTCTATCTGCATATTACAGCAGGATGTGCTACACCTCTCAGGATGCCCTTGAGGAAGGTTCTTCCCTAACCAAGGTACAGCAGCCTGAACGTCAGCTGAAATCCCATTGTGCAGCAGCCTCTTTCCCCTTTCAAAATGCAAGATAACCTTAAGAGCAAGGTCAGCTTTCTTTCCAGCCCAGTAAAAAAAAGGCCCAAACCACTCAACAAAAGCCCGCAATCAGCCTACAGCCTGCTGTATTTGCAGACTGACCTTCGCAGTGCCTGTACCTCTTCCTTCCCCTCAGGATTCTGGTGTCGGTGCTGTGTTACAGCGCAGACACCACGTGCGTTTATGGGTTTAACCAAACCGGACACCAATTCAGGCGGGCAGAGCACACCAAAGTGGCGCTGAGCCGCTCACACACGGGGCGGCCCGTGGGCGAGAAGCGGCCCCGGCGCCGCCCCAGCCCGCAGGGACGGGACACTCCCGCTACCCGCGGCGGCCCCAGCCACGGCCGCTCGCAGGGACGGGGCCGGCCATGGGGTCTGGGAGGGCGGTGTGGGGTCGGGCAGGGGGCCGGCACTCACCCTCGCGTACTTGAGCACCTCCTGCACCCTCCAGAAGCGGTCTGTGAGGCGGCTGCGGACCCAGCGGGCCGCGCTCAGCACCACCATGGCTGCGCCTCCCGCGGCTGCGCCCGCCCGCCCATCCTCCGGCCCCGCCTCCCTCCCTCCCTCCTTCCCTGCTCAGGGCCTTCCCTCGGTCCCTCATCTCATCCTTCCTCCGGCCCTTCCTCCGCCCCTTCCCGGTCTTTCCCCTCATCCGCCTCACCCCGATCCTTCTCCCGGTACTTCCCGGTTTTTCCCTCGATCCTTTTCCCAGTCCTTTTCCCGGTTCTTCCCCCCATCCTTCTCCCGATACTTTTCCCGTCTTTTCCCGATCCGTCTCCTATCCTTTTCCCCATCCTTCCCCCGATTCTTTTCCCGGTCCTTTCCTCGATCCTTTCCCCCGTCTTTCTCCTGGTCCTTTTCCAGGTTCTTCCCCCGATCCTTCTCCCGATCCTTTTCCCGTCTTTCCCCGATCCTTTTCCCGTCCTTTTCCCGATCCTTCCCCCGATTCTTTTCCCGGTCCTTTCCTCGATCCTTTCCCCCGTCTTTCTCCTGGTCCTTCCCCCGATCCTTTTCCCGATCCTTCACCCGGTCCTTCCTCCCATCCTTCCCCCGATCCTTTTCCCAGTCCTTTCCCCGGTCCTTCCCCTGCGTTTCCCGGCCCCGCTCCCCATTTTGTCCGCTGTCACAGAATCCCGGGATCCCTGAGGCTGGAAAAGCCCTGCCAGCCCACGGAGCCCACCCTGTGCCCGATGCCCACCTTGTCCCCCAGCCCAGGGCTCTGAGTGCCCCATCCAGCCCTGCCTTGGGCACCCCCAGGGCTGGGCACTCCAAACCTCCCTGGGCAGCCCCTTCCGATGTCTCCTCACCCTTTCCATGCGGAAATTCCCCCTGCTGTCCCACCTGCCCCTGCCCTGTGCCCTCTCATCGCTGGGCAGTGTCACCCCAGCGGTGCCCGAACCAGCAGTGCTAAGGATCTGGTGGTGTTTGCAGCGGCTGGGAGGATCCCACACGATCTCCCCGTGTGCAAGGCTTTGTGAGACGCAGAACCAGCCTTCACGAGCTGTGGCAAACCACAAGGTGGTGCTGCCACAAAACCATTTCTTAGGAGCAACAGCCCTTGGTGTCAGAGAGCTCACGCATTTGTCTGATCCTCTTTGGTCATTACCAGCTCCAGCATCTCAAAGCAATGATGCTCCTGGTAGAAATTATTAAGATACCTTTCCCACTTTGGGGCAGATGCTTGCTAAGGATGTGGAAGTCACACGGAATGAGAGGCTTGGGGGATTTCTCTTAGATCACTGGGATTTGTTTAACACAGTATTAGAAGAATCATTAGAACGTGTATGGGTGGAACTTTTTCTCCAAAGGAAAATAAACTTTCAGACCTCCCACTGGTTAAAATGTGTTTTCATTACGGCAAAATAACTTTAGAAAGTTTCACTGGATTTAGCAAAGCTTCTTAAATTTTATGGCAATTTTATGATTACTTAAGCAGCTTTGTGTTTTACTACCCCACTGTGCCCTCACCAGATGGTAAAACCAGCTGTAAGGCTTTGAGTTGCCCTACACTGAGCTCATCTTTCCATGGTTTAAGCCTAACCTTGACTCTGCTTCCTATAGTTTTGAGTTGGGTTCTTTGTGTGACTTGTCCTTTTTCCACTTACAAGGCATAAATCAAGCTTGAAAAATATTACCTCTTTAAATCAGCAGATTTTAGACTGGCAGAGTAAATACTGAGACTCTTTCATTGCCTCCGTGCCACTTGGCGCATTTATTACACCCAACACCATCTGGTTTCCTGCACAGATTCAGGCTCTGAATTAATTTCGGCGCTGAAAGCAGGATGGATTCAGCAGTTATTTCCCTCTGGATGTCTGGACAGATCTGTGAAGGGATTTCACATTTTGCAGCCTGAGTGGAGGCTGCTGCCCTGCAATCCCCCCTGGGAGCCATCCAGCACGAGAGGGCAGGGAAGGAACATGATGAAAATGGACTTTTCATACTCTGATGTCTGTTTTAAGGGTTGCTTCTCACTGTGTTTTTTAATCTCTCTCTTATTGGTATGACTGCACCTAAAAGGCTGCATAAACATGCAGCTGCCACTGAAATTCTTAAATAATATTGATCATCCGAGGCAGATGAAATAATTGATAATTGCTGTGCCTTCACTACAAGAATATCAATATGTTGTGCAAACAGTAACAGTGATGACTGCAGGGGACAGATGATTGCTGAGGTATATAGTGATTGTTATCAATTTCTCCAGGGTTTTTTAATCTAGAGAGAAATTTCAGAAAACAAATCAGAGGCAGAATAATTAAAGCTGGAGAAGGACCATCTCGACCTGGGAATGGCTGGTTGGAGTGTGGCTCTTGGGTGCTGTGGGCTAAATGACATCCCCTGTGAGACAGATGTGAAGGATTGGCCAGCACAGAGAGCAGCTTCTGAGCCTGTTCAGTAAACAAAGCAGTGTTGGAGAGCTGAGAGCGGGCTCAGAAGGGACGACACTGCCTGGATTTGAGTGTCTGTGACTGCACACAGCTGAGAGCAGTGACACCACACTGCTGCCATCTCTGCTTCCAGCCCTGCACCGTGCAGGCAGGGGCTCCAGAGAGGGGGGGAAACACCTCCTGCTCTTCATCTTCACTCGCCACCTCATCTGGATGAGGCTTGAGCAGGAATATTTACATGGATGGAGAGTGAAGAGCATGGAAAGATGATTTGAAGACGAGGAACTGCCAGTGCCTAAGCCTGATAACCCTAACAACCAGCAGTGCTCAAAGGTGGAGGAGGATACTAAAGCCTTCTGGAACTGAGCAGCCAATCTCAGCTAAGACAGCAACTGTTTGGGACCTCTTGGGATCATAATCCTAGGAAGAACGACAACAAATTCAGCAGGACTCTGGATTCTAAACCAAAATAATAGCTACTGCCAAACTTCCAGCAGGCAGATCTGCTTGGAACTGAGGTTGGGATACTGCTGGGAAACCATCTGAAGGAAACAACCTGTGCTGGCCAGGTCCTGGGAGAGCAGGAGGCCTTTCCTTCCTTGCTCCGTTATGATCTCTGGCTAAGGATTCTTGTTCACGTGTGGAAGAGGCAGGAAAAGTCCCTGCAAATCTCTTCCAAAAGCAAAGAAACCATTTTGGATAAGAGTGTGGGTTGGCTGATCTTCTTCAAGAATGTCTGCCCAGGACACTGAGGACTTTGGAGCAGAAAACCTCTCGGAAAAGTCTCGGATGATCCCTGGCCTCCCACCCTATGACATGGATGACCAGCTCCTTCCCAGGGAGCCACGGAGTGCCTGGTGCTGCCTGGCGTGGACCCTGGTCATAGGCACCATGAACTGCCTGGTGTTCCTCGTTAACTTGCTCCTGATGTTTGTTATTTTCACCGTCGTGCTGCTCCCTACCATTGTGGTGGTTTACTTTGGCTTCCAGTGCCACTCCCAGGTAAGAAAGCCTCGCTCCCTTTGGCTGCTCCCACCCACCTGAGGGCCACCCCTGAGGGTTTGTCTGAGCCCCTGGGCATCAGTGGCTGTAAAGGCAAGGTGAGGCTCCCCAAGTTTGGGCTTTGTTTTCACAAGGGGGTGTGTGTGCCTGTACAGATCTTTTCCTAAGGGGCTGTGTGCATGGTCTGGGCTGACAAGAACAGGTAGGGTGGGAAATGGCAGCTTGGTTGGGCAATGAGGTTGTATCCCCATGGAAATACCAAGCAGCAGTGGCAGGTGAGGTGAACACACTCCCTGTGCCTTCATGGAATTGCTGTTTGCATTTTAATGTCACAATATTTCTCTCTTGTCTATGACTTCTGTTACTGAGAGCTGCCAACCTGAACTCCTCTGCAACTCACAGTCCTGCCTGGGCTCTGGTAGGGTTTGCTGCTTTCTGTTCAAGAAATTTTGTTGCATTGGATCTGCCCAATGCCTCAAGATAGAATTAGTAAAGTCTGACAGGATATTTAATTTCCTTTTTGTGCCAGTCTGACATTCAGATGTGTTCCCAGATGTGCTGTGCAGTTTCTCACACCAAAAATGAGCCTCCTTTGTCCATAAAGGCTCTGGCTGTGTGCATGGCTCTTCCAGTTGTTTGCTGTCCTCTGGATTGCATTATTTCCTTACTTACAAATTTCTTCTTGGTATAATCCTATAAATATTTTTGGGATCACTTGACAAAACATGGATGTGAAAAAGCAGTTCTTCTGTTTTCCTTGCAGGCATTAACTGTTAGAGCAGCTCAGTGTGACTGTTTCATAAGCCATAAATTTGTACTTCAACTTGGATGAAAATGGGAAAAAAGAATGAGAACTGGCTCCCAGAATTGCCCCTTCCGGCTTCACTCACCTTGGAAAACCTCAGGTTTTCCTTTGCATGCACAGTCAAAGGCCCTGAGGGGGTGCACAGGGTTTTTGAGGGCAGCCAAGCAGACCAGAAGTGAAAGGCCCTGTGTTGCTGAAAGCCATGAGGAGCCTTTTAACACAGCCTTTCCTTTAATGCAATCATAGCAAGGGATTGTGGCAATTGGCTTCACAAGAGCAGTCCTTTGTCTTTGGGCCTTTCAATGCCTTCCTGGTAGCCAGAGGCTGATTTCTGCACTGCAGGTCTATTAGATGGATTTAATGTTGTGGTTTTTTGTTTTCTTTGGTTTTTTTTTTAGTATGATGGGTTGTGTTTCTTTTACTGCTGAAAGGACAGGGGAAAAGAAAAGGAGTCTGGGGACATGGGGGCTGCCTGCAGCATTTGTTAATGCAGACCAAGGGAGTGCTGCACTCATCTCTGCTGCTGCCAGCATGAAAGGACGGCTTGAAATACCACTCAGGGAGGCCCAGTTAGTCTTTGCTTTGCAGCAAATGGACTGAATGGTCTTTCCTGGCAGGGGTTTCAATGCAAAGAGATGCTCGGAGGTAGAAATGAGTCCAGTGTGTACAGAGGACAGAACACAAAGGGTCTGTTCCAGGGCAGGGGTCTGGAGCCAGCAAGTAGCTGTGGAATGACCAGCCTCTGCCTGCAGGATCTCACACCTTGCTGTATTTTTATTTACCTTGTTGTAATTTCCAGTGTTGTGCCACCCACATCGATGTAACACGAGGAGGCCTTTTGATTTGGGCTCTGCCTATCAAATGGTAGCTGATGATTTAATAAAGATTAGTGTTTCCCTCTCCAGGTTCAGTGTGCAGTGTTCTTGTCTCCCAGTGATGCTGGAATAATTGAGGTCTTGATTAAGATGTGATATCAGCCACACAGTGCAGCCTGAAGTTTGCTGAGCTCAGCTGAGAGAGAGGGAAGAGGTGCCTTTGTGTGACAGCACTGGAAATTCAAGGCTACTTTGGCCCCCATCCACCACCAGGCCTGTGACAAGCTTAGGGACATGGCTTAGGGGTGGGTTAATGTGTGGGTTAATGAATGAACTCAATCATCTTGGAGGTACTTTCCACTCCTAATGGCTCTGTGACTCTGGGGCTCTGAGCCCTGCCTCGCTCTCCCCACAGGTGCTGCACTCCTCCGCCCGCTACTGCAAGAGCATCTTGGATGACAACAGCTCTTCTGCCCTCATCATCCTCGGCTTTGTCATCATGTCCCCGCTCATCGTGGTGGCCATGGCCATCTACTGCAGCCTGGCCCGGCGCCTGCGGCTCTTCATGTGCTTCCAGCCCTACAGCCTGGCCGTCTACAAGGGGGGCAGGTGGTGCCGCGGCGAGGGCGGAGGTCCCTGTGGCTGTGCCAGGGGCTGCAACACTCAGGTCAAGGCCTGGGTGTGAGTTTGCAGCACCGTCCCCGTCCCCTCCCCGCCCTGTCCCTCCTCACCACGCCGTGTCCCCTCCCTGGGGACCCTGCAGAGCTCAGCCGGGTCAGCTGGGGCTCCCCGTGCGCTGGGTGGTGTGCGAGGTGATGGCGCAGACCCTCTGTCGCCCAGCACGCCCAGAGCTGCAGCTGGCTGGGAGAGGCAGGGCAAGGCACGGCAGCTCCATCCCCTCCAGTCCCCGGGGCTCTCCGTGGTGTTGTCAGTGGGGTCTGTGTGCTGCTGATCCCTGCAGGCTGTGTGTTCCCACGGGATGCTGTTCCCCTGCCTCCCCAGTATAACCATTTCCAGTGTTCTGTAGAAATAAAGGTGATGCCAAATGCCCCCAGGGAGTTTCTCTCTGTTCTGTCTCAAGCCCCAGCCGTGCTGTACCTGTTGTTTCACACTGCAAAGCACTGTCAGGTAAAAGGTGATTCCTGTTTTCTTTCTGAGGATTGATTTTTCCAGTCTCCTTGCCCTGCAGGGCCCTGGTACCGCCCTGGGAAATAACCAGGGGTGGCTACGGGTGAAAGTGAATTGGAGGGGGAAATAAGGGAGAAAAATACTTGTCAGCTTCTGGCAGGACTGAGGAAAAACAAGAAAGTTGTGTTGCATGGAAAGGAGATATTGTGCTACAGGATAACAAGGTTTTGCCTGGGGGCAATGTCAGCTCGCTGGGTACAGATATTTGATATGAGCTGCTGTTCCTTTTGCTCACCCCTTGTTTCATCCAACTGCTTTAACAAGGAAAGGATTCTTCAGCCTGGCTGTGGTGCAAGTGTTGTAGTGAACCATCCCCACTGCTGGCCCTGCAAAGACATTCCGAGTTATTTGCTACAGCCTTCCTAATAAACAAAAAAAAATATTTCATTTGGTATTTTACTTTACAGAGAATTTTAATAACAAAGGGGAAATGAATCTGCCTGAACTCTCAGTAGCTGAACACACAGCTCAGGCTGTACCTCAGGGTGTCCTGGCATGGGCAGAGCCCACAATAAGGCATTCCCAGCAGTGCTGTAGCTCTGGGGTGAAACTGGTTTGACCCTAAATTTCCTGTGGGGAGTACAGAGCCATCCCCAATATCCTCAGCCCCGGCTCCAACGCCGAGGGCAGCTGTGCCAGCCCGCTGTGTGCGGGGCTGATGTGCCAGGCAGGGACTGTGCCCACAGATGTGGTGCTGCCCCCTCTGCACTCCCACAGGCAGGGCTTTGCCCTGAGAGCTCCCAAAGCAGCCCAGAGTCAGAGCACAGCCCTGCTCAGCAAGGTGCTGCAGGAGGACAGAGAGAAATGTGTTTTAATTGGGATTTTCCAAGTCCAAACTATGTGTGGATTTAACTTCCCTGCGACATCTCCATGCTCAAAGCCATGGCACTAACCTGGTACTGACATACCTCAGAAGACACTAAAATACATTTGCATCCAGCTTTTGGTCAGGTACATGTTCATTTGTATTTTCCTGCTCCTCTCTCATCACTGAACAGTCCAGATGAAGGCATTAGGAAGATGCCATGTCTCAGTGGTTATCAGTCCTCTGATGCCTCCAGTTATTGGAGCTCTCAGCTGGGGGTAGCGCAAATACAAACCATCTGTCAAGCTGAACTGAAATCAGGAATATCATCTTTTAGAGCCAAGGACAACATGGAATTTATTGGAAGGATGCTACATTCCTCCTCGGAGGGAGGCCGGGGAAAGGAAGCTGGAACCTGCTGCACATACCAGGAGAGGATGAATTGCTCCCCAGCCCCTCACGGGCAGTTCAGTGCTCCAAGGGCTCGGCTTTCTGGGAGCAGCTCTCCAGGTTCATTTGGCAGGACCTGCATGGTAATATAACCCAGTGACATATGTTTGGACAGTTTCTTGTGCTCTCTCTACTTGTGTTGCTGATTCTTCATTGTAACTTGAATGTCTTCAGGGAAACTTCTGCTGTCCTCCTTCCCCTCCCTTCCCTTTCCCTGAGCTAACTGGTCACTGGTGATTGTTTCCAGCTCTGCTGGAGGACTCGGTTAGAATGAATTGAAGGAATTAAAGAGGCAATAATCAGGGAGTGCCTGCCAAGGGCCCCTTCCCTCAGCTCATCCTCCTTGTATGTGAGTGTCTGCAGAATGGGTCACAAACTGCACCCTGTCCTGGGAATCCTCCTCTGGGGCACTAACTGTGGTTTTGGTCCCCTCTTTAGCTGCCTGTTGTTCTCCAGGATGGAATTCCCCCTAATTTCATGTGTTGGTTGCAAATGCCTGCTGTAGCTGGTTGTGTGCCTGGAGGTGCAGCAGCTCTGGGTGTGCCCAGGCCTCGAGATGGGGCTGTGGGGCTGAGCCTGGGCCATCCCGTGCTCTGGGACACCCAGCCCAGAGTGGCACTGGGCACCCTGCAGGCTCCCCGTCCATCCATGGGCATGGAGTCTGGCTGGGATCCCTCTTACTGGGCAGGGCCACTCCTGGTAACAGCGGCTGTCCCTGGAATTTTGGCCTATTTGGCTGGTGAGGGCTGAAAAATGCCAAGTGGGAGGGAGTATGGGATGGTATGATCCTATTGCTGGAAACTATAGTGTCGTTTTCCGAAGGGAGCCTCAGGGGGATCAGTGTGCCCTGGCACAAGGGCACACACTGTCTGTAAGAGCCAGCAGTCACCTCCCAAACCTCAGCCACTGCTTTCCCTCTGACACAAGCACCTCCTGCGGCTGAACCCAACTCCCACAGAGCCGAGCTGCTGATGGGAATAATCCCTCTGGCTGTCTGTGGCAGCAGGATTGTTGGGGCTGCCATCATCCCCCCGTGAAAGAGCGATGCCAAGGCAGGCTGGGCAGCACTCCCGGGTCGTGTGGTGGCAGCCCAAGGGAAGGATCTTCACCCCATTCCCCAGGGGGCAAAACTAGGGACATTCATCAGCCCCAAAACAGAGCCACTGTTGAGAAGAGCCATGAACTGCCCACATTGGATGCTCAGAGCTGCAGGGGCTGTGCCTCTGTCACGGCTGTGCTTTGCATCTCTCCCCTCTGCCAGCGCATGAGTTCATGGAAATGTTCCTGGTGTGGGTAAGCAGGACCAGCCCATGCTGTGGGTGGGTGCCCTTGGATGCCAGAAGCAAATTAAATCCCTGTCAGCTTTCCAAGCCAGCTCCTCCCTGGCCACACAAGTGCCTGTGTCACAAGGAGGGGGAGGACAGGGGACACTCTGAGCATCTGCTCTAGTTATGCCAAATGAAGTGCAACCTGAAGCTGTGCTCCAGGAATGCTGGCTCACGGGCACATGTCCTTGGCTTCCTTCCCCAAAGCCAGGCCTAGGGACTCCTCTTTCCTGAGCCCACCACAAGGAAGAGCATAGAGATGTTTACTCAGGACTTTCCTGCATTCAGGAAGATGAGTGATGGAGTTACAACTCCCTTCAGTAAGGGAGTTATGGAACGGGGCACTGGCCCTTGGAGGGTGTTCCAGCTCTGAGCTGCCTGTCGAGCTGTGCCAGCTGATGAGCATTTAGGGAGTTGTCTGCAGCTACCAGAGCATTTTGCAGAGGTGCTGGCTCTGTAACTCCTTGGCAGCAGTGAAGTGGTGATGAACAGGAGGGTTAATTCCTGCCTCTCACCCCAAAGCACTGTTCTGCTCCTGCTCTTCAGCAGCAGAGCTAATAAACCAGGGTGCTAAAACGCCTCTTTTGTCAACACCTTTCCATCAGCGTGGCACCAAGCAGGAGGCTGCTGAAGTGTGTTCAAGCCTTTGTGAAGTGCTGCAATCCCACTGACACTGTGTGTGACTGCTCTGCCCATGCTGGGGGGCTGGCAGCTCACACGGTTATCCGTGCAAGGGCATAACCACAACTTCCCAGCCCCTGCACCTTCCTGGTCTCCTCCCCAGTAAAGGAGTGAGAACCTGCCCGAGGGATCACAGAATGGCTTGAGTTGGAAAGGACTGTAAAGATCATCTCGTTCCAGCCCCACTAAGGAAGATGGTTTTAGATAACACTGTGAAAACTGCAAAGAGAAAGTGCTGGCTGGTGTGGGAACAGACAGGGCAGGTGGCCAGGAGTGAAAAGGGAGCTGGCTCCAGGTCCCTGGTTCACAGGAGGAAACACAGGGATGTGCTTGGCTGCAGTGGGTGTCCCTATCAGAGCAATCTGCTGTTCAAAAAAGCTGCTGCTGAGCCCTGCTCAAATCCCTGGCACCTCCAGGGCAGGGGACAGAGCAGGATGCAATCAAAGGCTGTTGAGGATTTCCTGAAGCACAGACCAGCCGTGGCACACCTTTGACAACACTGAAAGGAACTCCTTGGGGCAGATATTTGGGGAGGAGGAAGGGGAAGCAGAACTGTGCCGTTTTCCTGTGGTCTTTCAGCATATTCTTGTCTGGAAACTGGGGCTTTGACCAGATCTACTGGCACAAGTTATCACCCTGGGTATTTCAGGGGAAGCTGAAAAGCCATTCCCAGCCCTTTCAGGAGCTGGAGATTGTTCTGACATCCTGTGTTGGGGGCTGCTTTGGGAGACAGGACATCTCTGCATGGAGCAATTTGTTCCACTGCCGGCACAGCTGGTGGGTTCAGCATCCTAAAGGTCAACCAGAGCATCATGGGAAGCACTGCTGGGTCACATCAGGAGATTCTGGTGTGCTCCTGCCCCCGGAGACACCGTGGGCAGTCCTCCAGCAGGTAAAAACCAGACAGGATGTGCAGGGCTGGCCCTGGGTTTCCATGGTTTGTGTGAACCTCAGAGAGAGATAAGGAGCAAAGCCAAGAAAGCCCAGACAAACCACTCAGGGAAACAAACAGTGGTGCTGTTTGGTTTGCTCCTCTGCCTTCAGGTGCCGCCAGCATCACTCGTGTCCCTCTCATTGTTCCTCAAGTACTTGGAGAGAGCTGAGGAAACCAAGCCCTAGACCCTACACAGATGAACAGAAGTAAAAAATAGAAACCAGGGGAGCAGACTTCCTGCTGAAAGCCCAGAATATCTGCTTTGTCCCTGAAAAGCCCTCCTGTCTCCTTCACCGGCTTCCCCTCATCAACCCAGGCTGTTTCAGCTCCCCTTGTGATGCCGAGGCTGCGGCTCTGCTTAAGCACATTTTGGAGAGAATTGCCTCTTGGCCTTCTGGTTTCTGTTTCAGCTGTGGTGACCATGGTCCCCTGCTGGCCACCAGCCCTTGCTTTGGGAGTCCCACCTTTTCAGCCACCCTGGGCCCCTCAGCCTTCCCAAATCTCCTGAGATGTAAACAGAGCCCTCTACTCACAGAGCACTCACTGTCTGAGAGGAACAAGTGTTAGCTGAGTCCAGCTGGGAAATAAAACTCCTTATCCTTATCATTGTCCTGAAATGAGTTCAGCCACACAGCACATCCTGGGACTGCCTTTCCTGCCAGAAACTTGGGCTCTGCCACAACAGGGCGTGGGAAGGAGGGAAGAGATCCAACCAGCTTTCTGCAAGCTGCTTTCTGATAGCTCCTGTTTCTTCTTGGAAGTGGCTTTCATCTCTCACACTGCCTTTCCCCTCCTGAGGTCTTGACCCACAGACAGGGAGGGTGGAATTGTCTCAGCTTTGGGGACAGATGCTGTTACAAAGGGCACTTCTCTCGCAGGCACAGCTGCACTTCACCTGCTGCTGGACCATTTCATGTGCTGTGCTGTCTGACTCCATCCGAGCCAGATGCACCAGGCAAACGCTCTGCTTGGGATATTCTGGCATTTGCTTTCTAGTCACAACTGGGCTCCAGATACTTAGAAATCCAGAGAAAAAAAATTGAAGCCCAGAGAGGAGGAAATCAATCAGTCAGGGTGTTTCGGAGCACCAGAGGATTTCAGTTCAGGTTACAGCCTCCTGATTTACTGCTTATTAATGATGCAATACTCTGTATCCCGCAGAAAAAGAGGAGTAAGGCACAAACCCCTTTTGCCTGCTTGCAGTTAAGGATGTCGTGCAGCTGGATAAGGGTGTGAATAATTCTGTTATTTTCCCAGTTTGTTCTCAGTGCCTGGCCATGACTCTGTGCCTGCCTGTCTACCTGGGCTAGACCATTCCTGTCAGCACTTGGCAAACCAGGTTTCCCTGGGATGGCACAGGTACTGTGGGTGGAATTCACCTCAGTTGCTTGGTTTCTTGATGAAGGGCCCTTTGTTTCTGGGGCTTTTTGGTGCTTGCCTTGATCGTTTAACATCTTGCTGCTTCTTGCCATAATTTTAGCCACGCCAATGTGGTACCCAAAGGGTGTGAGGAGCCTTTGAGGTCGTCTCATCAAGATAGCAGTGATGGAGAATGGGGTTTGTCATGACATGTGAGCTGGAAAAAACACAGCTGGAGATTTCTTGGAGTACAAATGTTTCAGCACCAGAATTCCCTTTCCACCAGAAGGCAATAAAGCCATGTTTGTGCTGAACCATTTCACAGCAACTCACAGATTCCCACTACCAGTGGTTAGAAGGAAGAGTTGGAGACCAACAGGTCTCCTTTCCTGCTCCAGAAAAGCCCAGAAGGATGGAAGAACATCCACAGCTGATGGAGGTTGTTCTCCTGTGTAACTGCACCCCAGGACAGCGGCTGTTCAGAACAGATGCACCATCTCCTGTCACTCCTGCTGGCCATGGCTGTTCAGCAAAACCCCATCAACATCCTGGAGAAAAGGAAAATTCCCCCCAAAGCATGGCCAAGTGTTTCTCTGGCACAACACATTTCCATGAGGTCACTGTTGGAGTTTCTCCTGTGCCTGGATCGTTCACAATGAGAAGTTGAACCCTTTCTATTTGAGCTCATGACCCATCATGTGCAGGATGTTCTACTGTGGTCTGCCATGGGACAGAAGTGTCTTTGAATTCCTGCTGGCATCCTCCAGAAGGATTTAGGATACTCACTGCAGCATACATGACATGGCTCAGCCTCCAGCTTTCCTTCCCCTTCCAAAACTGCAACATAGGAAAGTTTTGTCATCACTGATTAACGGCAAACCATAACAAAAGTGATTCCAGGAATCCCTGTAACTAAAACTGTCTGGTTTTTGACCTGCAATCCTGGAACACGTTTGATTCCTGTTGGGGTCAGAGGTCTGATATACGGGGTGGAAACACTGCATTTTTCTTGGGTTCTGCTGATGGAAACTGGGGCAATGGGTGTCTCCTCCCACCCAGCCAGAGACTTGTTGGAAGGGCCAGGAGAGAACAGTGAAGAACTCCCAGATCTCAGCACTGCTTGGAGATTTGTAGGGAATTCCATGCAAGGACAGAAGTCTTGCTAGCCAATGTGCATGATGATGCAAGCAAGGACATAAATAGTCCAGGGGCAAGACCACAAGAAAAAGGCCCTTTTTTCAGTTTCACAGGTCTCTTGTGCATTAGCTTTCCTTGTTTACCCCTCTGGGACACCTCTCCATCACGTTCCACGTGTCACCTCCTTTCCTGACCGGCTTGCCTTGGCTTCTCAAGAGCTTGTCAGTCCCAGAGATGAGGAAAGAGACACAACACATGAGAAGAGAAGTGTCTTTTACTGGCAGAGTGTCACGACAGCAACGTCCTTGACAGGTGCCAGGAAGCAGAGGCAGAAAGAGCCCCGTGTGTGGGAGAACTCTGCAAAACAGGATCTGCCAGATTTCCTCTGCAGCACCAGGGACCAGGGCAGGCCCCCCACCTAGAGCAGCCCAGGCTGAGCACAGCTTTCCTGCCACCTCCTGAACAGCAGCAGAACCCCCTGAGATTTCCAGCTGAACGTGCTCGGGGTGAGGATCCCTCCCTCTCTCCCTCTTTTCTGCCCCGTATCCATCCCATCCATATATAAATACATGCAGCTTTGGTTGGCTGCTTCTTTTGAGAGCCAGGAGTGAAAATGACCGTGGAAGTGGTAAGTATTACTTCATTTCTCGGTTCAGTGGAAGGGGAGAAATAACTGGAATTGCAAATTGTCAGTAAAGACCAGGATTTGAGTACAATCATGCACAGGGATGTGGATCAGTGTCAGTGTGAGTGCAGCTGTTGCTCTATTGCTGTTTCCATATACTATTTCTCTGTTTAGTGGCATTCCCTGTGACCCATCACATTTTTTAGGGGATTTCTAGGACCATTTCTAGGAATTTGCTGCAGTGGCAGATTGCCACATGGCTAACCTCTTTAGCCTAATGGACTTCAATTCCTTTCCAACTTTAGTAATGCTTCTTACTGGATTTGATTTGACTCCTCTTTCCTATTGGGAAGTGAGGAGCGTAGATGTGGCTCTGCATTCACATCACCTGCCTCTTCTTTCTTGTCTGAACAAGGAAATTTATCTTGCAGAGGGAGCCTCCATGGAAGGGTGGGGAGCAGAGAGGACATTTCTGTCTAATAGTGCCACTTATTTGCAGGGAAATATTTGTGCTCTTGTTGTCCTTTCCTCGTTGGGTCAGGCATTACAGCACCCAGCTCTGGAACAAAAGTCTCTTATCCCCAAAATAGATGGGAATTGTTTTGATGGCTTTGCACGCATCAAGTCACCTCTTTCTTTATGGACTTCTGGAATTGCAGCTATTTCCCTGGTCTGATGTGGGAGGACAAAGGCTGGCAGGACTTGCAGTGAGGAAGGGATGGCTGTCAGGCTGAGTGTTTCCCAGCAGAACCCTCTGCTCCCTCGGGCTTGTTTATGCAACAGGATTTCTAATCTGTCCTCTTTTGACTGCAAACAGCAGCTTGATGATGGTAGGGAGTCCTTCCCCCCTTATTACTTTCAGATTTCAGCAAGTTCATCCTGCCCTCTCAGATCTCAGGATGGCTCTTCCCAGTAGTGAGTTCAAGCTGGGTAATACAGGATTGTGTCCCCCAGTGTTGGCCTCAGGTGCCCTGAGGCTCCTGACTGTGCTGGGTGGCCCTCGGTGGAACTGGCCCCTTCCCACAGAAAGAAGGGACTGTTCGGCCCTTGGAAATCTCCCCAGCCCTCCTCCACCCCTTTAATTGATAAAATTAATGACTGACCTCAGACTGAATCTGTGATGGTGAAAAGGGGCCCATGAGCCTTGCCTTTGGTTTGGGTGGGCAGTGGCAGCCTTGCCAGCCTTGCCCAGGGGCAGAGTGTGACCTGCTCCACGGCCCTCCTTCCCTCCTGAGCTTGCTCCAGGAGCCCGGCTGGCTCAGCTCTTCTGTGCCAGGAAAGCCAGGCTCTCCCATGGAAAGGCTGTGGGGTTGGGGGAAGGGCTGGGGGAAGGTGGAGTGTTGTGTGGTTTCTGTTCAGCTCTGCTGATGCCCAGGTAGGACTTTCCTCCAGCATTTACATGTTGATTGTCCCCTCCTGTCTGTGGCTTTAGTGCACCAATGCCTGGACCCCGAGCATCTCTAGACCTTGCTGAACGAGTGGAAAATGAAGACTCAGTGCCGTGAAGGAGAACCTTGGAGCTGACTCCGAGCTGGTCCCATGCTGTGCCCCCTCTGACACTGCCCAGCACGGGTGGGGGGATGAGTTTCCAAGCGTTCCAGGAGCACGGAGTGAGCTGGCCAAGGTCAGCTGGGCTGGAGGAGCCCGCTGACGGCACAGGGAGTCATTCCCTTTCCTCCCACTCACTGCCCAGCTGCCCTGCCGGGTTCACACAAAAAGGGGGATTGTTTTTTGTGCTCGAGGCTTTGTTCCTGCTCACATGGGGGTTTTGCCTTATTTCTGAGAGGGGGGTAAAAGGCTTCAGATGCAAAGTGAGCCCTCAGCAAAGCCCACCTTAGGGGCTTATAAACCCTAAAAGCGAAGTTTAGTGCCTTTCTGGCAGCCTGGACCACAGAAATAACTGGAAATCCCTGTCCCAGACTGGTGCATTTGTGCTCCTCTGCTGCAGCCACAGCAGTGCTGAACCTGTTCCAGCCCAGCACGCCAGTTTTTGGGGTGGTATTTATCCTGAAGCCAAGCTTCTCTGGTCCCAAAGGCTGCTGGCAGTGAGGGGAAGAACAGGAAGGCTGCAGAGCCGGGAGTGCAGAGGCTCGAGCTGTCACCTGGGTGTTGAGGCTGATGGAAAATCGGGCTCATCGTGGTCTGAATTCCAGGCTGTGAGCAGAGAGCAGAGCTTGGCCAGCAGCGCTGCAGCTGCACTTGAAGTGGGGGCCAGGCTGTGCTGATAGGAACGGAGCAGCCACACACTGCTTCCCTTTCCTGTTGTGACTGGAGGGGCTCAGGGGGGCTCAGAGGCACATCCATCACTGTCCCTGCCTGGCGTCCCCCCACCCGCCACGCTGAGAGCTCACAGAGCCCGGCAAGGTTTAGACAAGCCTCTAAAAATAGAGCACACCTAAAACACAGCCGATGGGAGCAGGAACTCTCCTGTGGTGCTGCTCTGTTTCTAACCATCAGTGGGTTGTGGCTCCCGGGAATGAGTTTGGGAAGGGGAAATAATGCCCTGATGGCCTCTCCTTATGCCACCTGAGATGGATGGAACAGCACTGTTGTCCAAATAAGCTGCTAAAAGTCACGGCGGCGTTAACTGAGCCCTCCAAAACCCACCCAGCAGCTGTCGGAGCTGCATTAGGTTGCAAAACTGCCTTAACAATTACTGCTGGGATTCAAAGACATCGGGGACAGAAGGGAAAATAAGCAAAACAGACGACAAAGCAGCCTCCTGGGGAGGGAATCTCATCCCCTTTGCTTTGGTTGTTTCTTTACTGGCTCCTCCCTGGGACACCCTGCAGACAAACAAGGCTGTCCAAGTGCAGAGTCTCCTGTGCATCCAGGCAGGAGGCTGGCTCTGCCATGTCTTGCTCTCATGTGTGTGCACATGCAGGATGCTCTAAATTGTCTTTGTTAAGAGCCTACAATTACTGAGAGAGGCTGAGAGTTCTCAATGCTGAGATCTTGCTGTTCAGTGGGAAAGAGCAGCTTATTGTGTAGGTGGAAATTCCTCAGGAAACCCAGATTCTCTTCAGTTCAGGATTTCCCAGTTGCCTGGGCTTTCCTAACAGGATAGAGATAAGAGATAAAAGTCAAGCAATAAGGAAAACTATCCACTCCAAAGAATAGCCTTTGGTTAAAAATTGACCTCTAACCCAGACCTCACTTGTGCTGCTTGGAAGTGAGTCCAATTCTTGGAGCTATTTGAGTTCCTGGCAAGCAAAGTGAGGCTACAGTTTGGGTCCAGCAGGGGAAAAGGCAATAAAATCCTGTTTTGTGAAGAAAATGAAGCAGGAAACTGAAGTCTTGGAGAATCTGCGAGATTGTACCCTCCCTCCTGGGCAGCTCCCGGCACTGTGGGGTCAGTTCTTTACATGCAACAGCCACTCCCTTATTTCTGGCAAAGCAGGGACTGAGAAGGCTGTTCTGGGAACAACTCAGGCTCCATCTGTGCCCTCCTGCCCTGATATTGGGGTTGGGGTCGCTGCACAGGGTGTGATTTGGGGGGGTCTGTGCTCTGGGACACACCAGGATGGCTGGTTTGGAGGGTCAGTGTTCCCACCCTCCTCCTCCTCATCCTGGAGCAGAGGAGGAAGGAGTGAGGCAAAGGGCTCTGTGTCAGCCCTTCCTTGGCAGCGAAGCCGATGTGTGTGGACAGCACTGGCATCCCTGCAGAGGGGTGGAGGATCATTCTGACATCCCAACAGCTCCTAACTCAGCCCGCTGCACCCCAGGGCAGCCCTCACAGTAACGGCGAGAGACAGGGCTGGTGAGCTGGGCTTTTTCTGACCCACCTGACATGAAGAGATCCAGAAGCCTCTGCAAGAGCAGCGATCCACATTGTTTTTCGCTCCGTCTCCTGGCTTACCCCTTCACTGGTTTACCCCTTCACTGGTTTACCCTGCTCTAGCTGTGAGCAGTTAGGATGAATCAAAGGGATTACAGCAGTTCCAGGCAGGAGAAAATGAAATCTCTGGGCTTGAGATAGTCTGAATTTAGGCTTGAGAGTCTCGGTGGCTCCTGCACTTCACCCCAGAAGTGGCTGTATTCTTGTGTTGTGTGACCTTTTAGGATGCTTTGGGATAAAAGAGATCATCTGTAAGCTAGACCTTACCTCACTGTGGAGTCATTCCTAGGCACTGGTGAACTTCTGAGAAACATAAAACTGGTGAATGCAGCAAGTAAACATGTCTATTTTTGTAGTTTGTCTCCCAAGTCAAACAAAAATAAGAGATGACTTGAGGCTGGAGAGTACATGACACGCTGTCAGCTGAGAAGTGGCAACACGGGGGCTGATCCTCTGCTGGAAGTCAGGCTGGCATTTCTGGGGTCAGGGAGTTGAAGTCGGTGCCCTCTGGCCACGCAGCCTGGAGCTGTGCAGAGGTTGTGTGGCACAGTGGGTGAGCTGTGCCTGCTCACTTTGGGGGAACACCTGGAGCTGCCTGTGCATGTCGGGGGCACTCCAGTTGCTCTCAGCATCCTCTGCATCAGCACCAGGCTGAGGGCTGGCCTTCCAGCCCAAGAGCTGGTACAGGCCCTCCAGCTGGATTCCTGGCACCTTGGGTGTCTCCCCACCTGTGCTGGGCTGCAAAAGCCTTCCCTGAAGTCCAAGGGGAAGTTTTCACCCTCGTCATCCTCCCAGGGCTTGCGAAGCCGCTTTGCTTCCTTTCCAACTGGGGAATTTCCAAACTGCCGTATATAGATACCCCTGCAAACAAACCCGCCTATGTGGAGCTGAAACAAGGCTGTGTTCCCGACAGCCTGTTTGTTCCAGCTGCAGTGATTTGTCTCGGGGAGGATGTTGCATCTCTTCAGAAATTGTGCATTGTTTACATCCCCGGAATGTCTCGGCAGCTGCAGCATGACACCAAAGCCTTCCCAGGGCAGGCACCGAGGGTTTGTGCTCCACAATGTCTGTGTGGACCTGCCTGAGCCTCAGCGACATCACCACCAAAACAGGGTTGATTGGGTGGTGGTGGCTTTTGCTTGGGTTTTTTTTTGTTTTCCTCCTTACAACCCTCCGTTGCTGCTGAGCTGTTCTGTAGCCTGGCACCTCGTGGCTTGGATTGGCCTCGGTGAATTTTGGCCAAGTCCAAGGCAGGTGGAGAGGCTGAGCTGAGCAGTGATGGGGAGCTGAGCCTGAGCTGAGATCTGCACTGATACAGGAGCAGATCTGGAGTGACATCGCTGGCTTCAGAGTGCAGGATGCATCCAGGAAAGAATCAGCATGAACAGGCACCAGTCTTACTGGAAACAGGATTTGCAAATTACTGTGGAGTTTAAAAATAAACCAAAACTGTGTAAGATCTAATTATTTTCCAGGCTGCTTTTTCCTGCTTCCACCTATCCCAGCAGGGCTTACAAGGACATAAAGGCTGGAATCCCTCCAGGGTGTGAGGCTGAATGGCATTCACATTGATAAGCTGACAAAAAAGGGAATTATTCTAAGATGAGCAGCATTTCCTTGGGAAGTGAGTAATGGAAGGGAATCATCTCCATATACCCACCAGCCCTAGTCAAGGGGCTCTGAATGTGCCAGACCCAGAGCATTTCTAGCTCATTTTCCCAGGTCATGGGGCAAAGGGGCAGAAAGAGGACGGGACAGGAGTGTCTGGGATAGTTGATGAGAAGCAAATGGTTTGTAATGGGGCAACACTTGCTTCCTCCAGCTCATCCCTTCTCTGTTCCATATCCAGAACCCAAGCAGCGTGAGAATAGCAAGCAGGACGTCCACACCAGGGGAGAACAGGGATGAGGCTGGACAAGCCCTTCACTCAGCACAGCTTTGGACAGCCTTTTGCCTTCTTGGCTGCCACCATGGTCAACACAGCAGTTTCAGGATCCAGATGTCACCTTTGAGGGGCATCTCGGTATGAGAGCAGGGGGATCTCCTCCTCTTGGGTTCCTGGGATAACGCTTATCCCAGTTTGTATGAAGCAGTGGATGAGGC
>JAWWEU010000055.1:5254977-5306748 GCA_035583155.1 Acropternis orthonyx | reverse complement strand
GCTGGACAAGCCCTTCACTCAGCACAGCTTTGGACAGCCTTTTGCCTTCTTGGCTGCCACCATGGTCAACACAGCAGCTTCAGGATCCAGATGTCACCTTTGAGAGCAGGGGGATCTCCTCCTCTTGGGTTCCTGGGATAACGCTTATCCCAGTTTGTATGAAGCAGTGGATGAGGCTGTCACTCACACAGGGCTACGTGGGACACATCATTGTACAGTCTGATACTGCACAGCTCCTTTGGGATGCAGATGGGACCAGACTGGGAGGGGAACACAAACAAGTGCCCAGAAAGTTTAATTAGCTGACTGAATCCATGGTCTCTCAATTGGATCTGATTTCTGGGCCCTGTTATGACTTTCCACTTGGTGGGTAAGTTTGGATACAAGTTTTTTCCACCCTGCACACTCCTTGGCCCCTAACTCCTGTCCACTTTTTTGCAATCCCCAGGGGAGAGAAAATCAAACTGGAGGAAATATTGCTCACTGGTTTCATAAACCCCACAAAATTCTGAACATGCCTCCTTTGCAATTTTTCAGCCTGTTCTGTTGGTCACTCCCCATGTTAAGGAGGTGACGACTGATGAGTCTCTTCATAATTAGGTGTAACTTTCCAGCTTTTTCCCCTGCTAGGAACATCTTGGATCTGTCCAGAAGCAGCACATGTAAAAACCTACAAGGAACATGGAAAGGGACTGTTGTCACCTGTACCTGATGAGTAGGAGCCAAAAGCAGATACATGGACAGCAGGACAGGCAGGACGAGGGAAATTAAGTTTGGTTTGGTTTGGTTTGGTTTGTGCTCTGGCAGACTCTCCTGCACACAGGGGCACTGAGAGACTGCAGCCAGCCAAGGCTGACCCTGGGGGTCTTTGGTGTTTGCTCTCTGCCCAACCCTCAGCCCCTCCAGCCAGTAAGATGTTTGTCACCGGTTCTTCTTTAGGTGTGTGAGTCCCCTTTGGCTCAGACTCCAGACCTGAGGGTGTGTTTAACCCCACGCTGAGGGGGATGATCCGTGGGCACTCAGCAGGCTGTTACCTGTACCAGCTGCAATTTCCAATATCCCTTCATGCCCTTTCCTGACACTCCCACCCCGGCAGCAGCTCCCTCCTGCAGGCTCTGCCTGTCTGGGTGGCTGCACCAGCCCTTCCCCAGGTCACAGCAGGTCTGTGTGTCCCCCTGTGTGTCCCCCAGCCTGGGCAGGGACAGGCTGGGCAGCACTAGGACCTGTGGAATGCTCTACGCCTCCTCCCAGAAGATTAGCCAATATTCCCAGGGCAGGGCAGCTCCTCAGCCTTTCTACTTTTTCTTTCCTTTATATACGTGCTTTTCCTTCTTCTAGCTCATTCCAGAGCAGAGAGCTTTTGGATTTCTCTGAGCTTTTCTCTCCTTTTCTTCCCCCCTGGTCTCTGGCCTGCTGCCAGTGTCTCGCAGGGCCAAAGTTTTTATCTCTAGGGATATATTTTTCAGCCCAGCCCAGCTGCGCTCAGACTGCAACCGAATCCCGCTCCTGGGGCAAGCTTAACTCAGGAGAGGAAGAGCAGCAGGGGTGCTGTGTGTGCCTCTCCTCCAGCTATTCCTGTCAAGATGGATTTATGACTCTAAGAGGAGCAGGGTGGGGGGGGAGGAAGGAAAATTGCCTCCAGGAGCCAGAGCTGACACCACAGCCCAGCGAAACGCGCGGGGAGAAGCAGCGGGATCCCAAGGCATGAGCAGTGTGGAAGTGGCAGCCCGGGATCTGGTGGATCCGTGCACGTAATATGACTGATCCTAAGCTTTCCATCTGCCTTCACAGAGCCCAGCTGTTGGATTTAAGGTAGTTTGCCCAGGACCAGGCTTTGCTATGTTGGCCAAGGCAGTGCTTTCTCTGGGTCTGTGGCTGCGGTTTGCTGCAGGACAGGACACACCTGAGCGAGGTGAGTGCCTGATTCCTGTGGTACTTTCCCCCATTTAATTCCTTCTGCTCCTTAGAGCTTCTCCCAAGGCCTTTTCAGAATAAAAGTTGAGGTTGTATTGGTCCTTTAGGTGTATAGTTATACTTGTATCTCCCTTTGCTGGCACAAGGACAAAACAAACAAACAAACCTGTCTAAAATTGCCTATTAGAGATTTTGTCATGTTTGTTTCCAGTAGGGAAAAGGAAACTATTTTAAAAACTTGCAGATTTTAGTGTAATCATATGGAAAAAAATCCTTGGTCCTCATTGTTACCTGTGTACTGAGGGACATGCATTCAGAGAAGTAAAACCAGTGATTAACACTATCCCTGTCTTGCTCTCTCGCTAATCTCTGTAATTCAATCATTACAGTTCCTCTTTAAAATGTTTTCTCTTGGATACTGTTCATGGAAAATGATTTCGGGTCAGTCCTGCAGAACTGGCATTGGGAAAAGGGACACGAGGGAGGTGACTCTCTCACTCCTGGTCGCTGCACTGCAGTGCTGGGCAGAGACTTAGCCCACCCCGTGGTGGCTGAGCTGGTGACATTCACTTTGTACTGCCTTTTTCCTCACAAGTAGAGAAGGTTCTGTGGCTGCAGAGTTCCTGCAGCTTGAGTCTGGTTTTCACTGCATGTGGGAAGTGTAATCCAGTGGGAAAGGAGAGTGAACCTCTTGTGTGTGGGGACAGAAGGTGCTTGGACTCAGAGAGCAGCCCAGACTGCTGGGGTCTGATTCTGCTTCTGTCTGTGGCTCAGATCCCCTTGCAGGGGGCTGGATTCTGTCCCTCAGTGCCCCAGGCTGCTGCAGGAATGGCACTGCTGCTGCTGGCATTGTCACAGTGCTCATAGGCAGAGTTACTCCTACTGTCCTGCCACTCTGCTGCCCCGGCAGGGTATGTGGCACCCTCCCAGCCCGGGCTCAGAACAATGCTCACACCTTCAGGGTGTGTGACACAGCAAGCCGTGGCATTCCCGAAGGACTGTGCCTTGCTCCAGAGGCAGGGATGTGCGCTGTGCTATTGATGTGCTGCCTTTGGCTGCCAGGCACCCTTAGAGGGATGAACCTGCTGCTGGGGGCGATGCCCATCCAGCAGCTTTGATGTGGAGCCTCCCCAGCTCCTCCTCCTCAGCCCTGAACAAGCAGCTGGCCTGGGAGGACTCCTGGGAATGGACTGGCGCTTGTCCTGAGGTGCTGTGATGCTGTGCCACGTTTGAGAAGTCGGGATGCATGTCCATAACCCTGTTTCCTTGGGACTTGACTGAATGTGAAGGATTTGGGCTTCATTCTCAGCTGCAGTGGACAAAGGGAAGAAGCTGCTGGGTGGCCAGTGGTGCTTCCACATGCTCAGGAATGATTAGATTGTTCAGGACAATGGGTATTGACTTCGTGCACTAGGGCACAAAGTCAAGGCAGAGCATCACACAACCAGTTCCACCACTTGCTCTTTGGGACCAGATTCAGATCTCTGTTGTATCAGACCATTTGATAGTTTGGGCTTTGATAACAATTTCATTATTAGATTGTCATTACTGGGTTACTCTGGACTAGCATCAGCAGAAAATGATGGGGATATTGCCATCCCTGTGGGTGCAGTGGGTGAAAAATAAAGACATGGCCCTTCCATAGATGATTTGCAGGGAGCCCTTATTGATCTCTGAAGCACAGCTCAGCACCTGGTGTAATTCCATGATTCCAGAACTCTCAAGGCTCTAAATAAAACAGCAGAGTTAATGAAACTCCTGAAAAGATCGTAAGAGATGGCAGCACAGCTTCCTTCCTGCTGTTGGGATTTGTCTGAAGGGCCATTTCTCAACCCTCAGCCTGAAATCTGTGGCACGGACGAGCTGGAACCTGCGCAAGCAGTTTGGGCTTTCAGTCACACGAGTATGTTGCGCTTGGTGGGGCTCAGCTCCTCGACCAAGCGGGCAATCAGCCCCTCTCCCCTGGCACAGACCTCTCTGATGTGGTTTGAAGAATAAAGCCCCTCCCGGATGGCTTGTCTGGGAGAGGTGGTGCCTTCCTCCTCCTGCCTCTCACTGTGATCCGAAGGGGCCACAGGGAAGCACAGTCCGTGCTCCTCCAGACCTGCCTCCCCTCAGAGCAGAACTTGTTTTTCCTTGCGTGGCCAAACAGTGAGATGAGAAGACAAACGTGGAATGTCAAACACACTTAACCAAGACAGGACATGATCTTTTCTGGCTGTAATTACGCTCCACGAGCTCCAAGCCCCATGTAAATCAGGCGTGTGGCATGTGTTCAGGTCCCAGCTGAGAGCGCGGGGAGCTCTGGAAGCGGATGTCTCCTGTCAGCATCACAGGGAAGTCTGGCCAGCTGTTTTTCTCCTGGAAAAGCCAACAGGCAGCTCTGTGTCTCCACAGTGACGTGTTGCTCCCTTATCAATCCCCTCAGAACACTTCCCTGCCTGATTGATCCGAGTCTGTTGCCCAGGTAGTGACAAAGGATCCTGCCCTGTGCTCTCTGTCGTTCCCCAGCAGAGCGCAGGGGCTCTGCAGAGTTATTCCAAGCAAAGCCCCGACAGGAAAGCACTCATGGATGCCTCTTCCCTCCAAATCCTGCTGGAAGTGAGAAATCCTCACCTGGCACATCTCCAAACAGCCAATCATCTTTCTGTCTGAAGTGAGGAAACTGCCCCAGAACAGCAGCCACTTGCGTAAGGCAGGGATTTACTGGGAACCAGCACGCACAGCCCCACCTCTGGCACGGATGGCATGTTTGTGTTGGATGCAGAACAAGGAGCAGGAAGAAAGATGAGGGAATTGAAAACCTAGACCTGAGGGGAGGGATGATGAGGTGTCCAGTCGCTTTGCAAGCGTTGCTACGCTCCCGATGTAGTGAGAGCCTTTGTCTCTATTTTTTTTATTCACGGATTCTTTCTTCTGCCAAAATCTGAATGGGAGGAATTTGTTTGCGTCTTCTGCAGGGTCAGGTAGAGACAACTCTGATGGCATTTGTCTGCATGAGAGGTGAGCCTTCTGCTCCACCCGCAGAGAGTCCCTTTAGCTCCACAGTACACCCTGCCCACCCGTGAGTTTAGCTGCTGGTTTTGTTAACCAGCTGTTAACCAGTTGTTAACCAATGCTTTCTGCCCTCCAGGCTGTGGCTTTTCCTAATTAACACGCATATATGTGCTATATATGATGGGGAAACCCGGTGTTTCAATGCTGGTAATGTTATGCCCAGCTCTCCCCAGAGCTGCAGGGCACGGACAAGAGGACGTGGCCGGGACTCTCCTTTGATGCTCCTCTCTCTAGAGCAGCTGTCCCACACTGCTTTCCACCGGGCTGTTCCCCATGCAGGTAGTTCTGGCAGCAGTGGGATTTCTGCCGGCATCTGCTCCCTCGGGGTGAACTCCAGACTCCCCTCCCTGTGCTTGTGCATGTGACCTTGTTGTTTACTGCTTTGAGCAATGTCCTCTGGCCCTTGAGCCCTGCCCTGCAACGGCCAGGAGCTCTCACAGCTGTTGGTTGTAACATCTGGGAGGCGAGTGACACTCCTCGGACCGGTGAGGAGCAGAGAGAGGGTCAGTGGTTTCCTCCAGGGAGGTGACAGCCGTGTTGCCAGGATCTCTCTCTGCGTCCTGCCAGCCAAGTCAGTGGCTTTACTTCTTCCAACAGAGGGAAAATCATAGAATATGCTGAGTTGGAAGGGACCCATCAGGATCATCCATTCCAACCCCTGGCCCTGCACAGACACCCCAACAATCCCACCCTGTCCCTCAGAGTGTTATCCAAATCCTCCTGGAGCTCTGGCAGCCTTGGGGCTGTGCCCACTGCCCTGGGGAGCCTGCTCAGTGCCCACCACCCCCTGGGGGAAGAGCCTTTTCCTGAGATCCAGCCTAAACCTCCCCCAGAAAAGCACAGAGCCATGGCTGTGTGTGCTTGCCTTGCTTTGTGCAGCCAGAAGCACTGAACTAAGCCCAGCTGGAATGCCATTAGGAGTTCTGGGAAGCAGTGGCAGGGACCTGTGGGTCACAGTTCAGCTCCACTGCGTGATGTGGTGATGAAACTGCAGTTGCTGTGGGCACACAGGAAAGCTCACTGGACTTCACTTTCATTTTCTGCTCAGCTCTCAGTGCCAGGGCCCTGGAGGGCATGCCTGTGGCACAGGGCTGAGATGTGCTGGGTCACACGAACTTGGCAATAACCCGGGTGGATTGCAGGTCTCCTGCCTCCTCCTGGCCTCTCTTGCTTAGGCAGAGAATCATGAAACGGTCTGGGTTAGAGGGGACCTTAAAGATCATCCAGTTCCACCCCCTGCCATGGGGTTCCACCAGACCAGGTTGTTCCACGCCCTGTCCAGCCTGGCCTTGGACACTCCCAGGGATGGGGCAGCCACAGCTTCTCTGGGCAACCTGTGCCAGGGCCTGCCCACCCTCACAGGGAAGAACTGGTTCCTAATATCCAACCTAAACCTATTCTCTGCCAGTTTGAACCCCCTTTGTCCTGTCACCACAGCTCTTGTCAATAGTCACCTCCAGGTAACTGTAATGTTCCCTGTTTCTGAAGGCTCTGCCTGATTTCTCCTGTTGTCCCAGGAGATCTGGCTGTGCCTCTGATGTCTCAGCCATCACCTCTCGCTGAATTCTCACATTTGGCACAGGATAACCAAGCTTTCCTGGCAGGTGCCTGTGCAGTCTTTGGGTTTACATCACTTCACTAACACTCTTCCCTCTCCATTCCCTTCCCTCCCAGGTCCCCAGACACCCATTTCCAACACCGAGGGGGATCTCCTCTTCCTGCTGGACAGCTCCGCCAGCGTCTCCCACTATGAGTTTTCCAGGGTCAAGGAGTTCATGTGGGACCTTTTACAACCTTTCACCTTCAGCCCCAAAGATGTCCAGACCAGCATCATCCACATCAGCACCACGCCCACCATGGAGTTCCCTTTTGACCAGTACCTGTCCAGTGGGAGCCTGAGACAGGCGATCCGGGACACGCGGCAGCTCATGGGAGACACCAACACGGGCAGAGCTCTGTCCTATGCCAAGGAGAAGCTCTTCAGTGGCGAGGCTGGAGCCCGGCCAGACGTGCCCAAGGTGCTGGTTTGGGTCACAGATGGTTTCTCCACTGATGACATCTCGGAGCCCATGCAGCTCCTGAAGGACATGGGGGTGACGGTGTTCATCGTCAGCACGGGCCGGGGGAACTACCTGGAGCTGTCTGCTGCTGCCAGCCAGCCCCCTGAGAAACACCTGCACTTTGTGGACGTGGATGACCTGCCCATCATCACCAAGGAGCTGCAGGATGGCATCCGAGGTACGCCGGGCTGGGGTTGTGGGCACTGCGAGTTTGCGACGGGGCTGGAGGTGAGTTAGGATGGAAAACCCTCAGGATAATGCAAACCAAGGCAGAGGGAATCTCTCCAAACACAGGTGTGTGGGCAGCAGCACAATCTCTCTGTGCTGGTTGCCCAGAGCAGCCCACCACTAATTTATGGTTAATCAAGATGAGTTCATGCCTGGCTCTGCAGGGCAGGCAGTGGGAGAATCCCCCAAAACCCAACAGTCCTCCTGACCCACAGGCGCTGCCTCTGCAAACTGAGGTGTTTTCTCCACAGTGCTACAGGTCCAAGTATAAACCAAAGCTTTTGGGAGGTCTGGGACAAACAGCTCTATTCCCCTTGGAAGGTTCCATGACTGAGTGGGACAAATTCTCTTCTGCAGACCTTTTAGTGAGATGAACTTGTGTTTGTGAGGAGTTGTTCACTTGGCACTGAAGGAAGGAGGCTTGGGCAGTGTATTCTCTGGATTCCTTAAAAACCCCACAAGCCTTTGAAATGAGTCATGCAGGTCAGGCATTCTGCAGAGCACGAAAATGCCTCCACCTGCACGGGCTGTTAACCAAAGGCTTCCCGAGCAGGCAACGATTGCACCCCAGCAAGAGGGCGGAATCCCTGCTGACTGTGGGAGTGAGGTCTGAGTCCCTGGAACTTGGTTTTCATATTCAGGGGGATTGTTTGTCCCTAGAATGCTGCCTGGTGGAGGTGGAGGACACAAAGGTGTTGAAAACATTGTGTGTACAAAACAGGATGTGTGTGCCTGGGAAAGATTTGATCCTGTCAGCTCGCTCAGACTCCTGTCTAGGGAAGGTCTGACTTCCCAGATACACCATCGAGGGCTGGCACATGCTGAGATATCCAGCTCCTGCAGCTGTTGTTCTCTTACCAAGCACAATTAAGCACAGAATTAAGGATGGTGCTTGCTGTCAGCATTAAGACTGTAGGAAAGGAATGTTTTTGATCCATAAATCCCTTGTTGTAACGTGTTCCACATCTGCCAGATCCATAGCCTGACTTGGCTGGCACAGCCCTTGGAACAGCACCCCAGCCCTGACTTGTTGGGCTGAGCAGGCCAAGGGTTTCCCACGGGATTGTGGTGGTTGCTGTGACAGGGAACAGGCAGCAGATGGGATTTTTCAGTGGCCCAGGTTTTTAAAGCATCCAGGAAAGGGTCTGAGGAGGTCCAAAGCCATCCTCGGGCCAGAGGAGAGCATTTGGAAGCCAAGGGCAGTACCCCCTGCTGCCCCGCATCCTGCACTGCACCCCGGGTGCTCTCTCACAGCCCCGGAGTGCCAGCACTGTGGGACTGCCCTGCCTGCGAAGGAGCCTCTCAGATGCCTCTGGATTTGTTTGGAATGCTGAGGGAGTTACTACGACTTTGCAGACTTTCCATGGATTTTCTCTCTCCATCGGAAATCCTGATTTAATTCCTCATTTGACTTTTGCTGTGTGACTTGCTTGGAGCTGGGTTTAGTGTCCCAGTAATCCTTTCCACAGAATCCTCTCTATGGAGCAATTCCTTTCTGTTTCCAACCACGATCCTTTACCAAACCACACACAGGGACTGTGTTCTCCCCAAAACACCCACTTCTCTCCTGTGTATGGGGCACTACCAACAGCCCCTCTCCTGTACCAGCCACCACACAGACTCCCAGATGTTTTGTTTCAGGGGTTATTTAGTTTCTAGAGCATCCTGGATATAGATGGTAGCAAATTACATCCCAAAACTAGCACTCTCCTGCAGCACAAGATTGCCTTGAAGATCATAAGGTCTGCAAGGGTAATAATTACTTAGCTGTGTCTGAGGGCAGCATTCTGTGCATCCACCAGGTCTAAACGCTGCTAGGTTGGCATTTTAATGGAAGGTGAGATTCCCACATGAATCCAGGGGCTGGTGCTTTAAGCAAAATACCAGACATTGGTAACACCCCTGAATTCACCTTAATAAAGCCACATATGTCCCCTCTTCCCTGCCTGGAGGAGGCAGCCCTCAGTCAGCAGCACTCCTGCCTCTGGCCCCTGGGATAGCAGGGACAGACGGGAGCCTTGGCAGGCAGGAATTAGGCTTTTCCAACTCTGGAATGGCCCAGACTGGTTTAATTGTCCCTGCTATCTTACCTTCATCTCTTGCTACTGTTAATAAAACAGCGAAGCCTTTTGTGGAGGCACAAACAAGCTTTGTCAAGGTTTGCTCTCCTCCTTCCACCTCCTTCCCAGGAACGGGGTGTTTTGTGCCTGCACCACAGATACCCCACCACAAGGGTCCCTGCCAAGTTGCTGCTGCCTCAGGAGTGCTGAGAACCCTCCACAGAGAGAGACGTGGTGGAGCTGCGCTAGTCCCAGTAATGCTGCTTCTTGGCAGGGGTGCAGGACAGGGACTGTGGGTGGATGTGTGTGCTCCCCCCTCCCTCTCTTTTCCCTTGGCACACGGTCCCGACACAACAAGCCTGCAGAATGCAGCAGGCTGCAGCTGCCAGCCAGCCTGGCCATGGCACAGCCAGCTCCTTCCAAGTGGGAAGGAAAGGCACTCAGGCTGGGAAGGAGCTCAGGCTCCTTCCACTGCATCTTACATATCAGTGCGTACCCAACATGTGGCACTTGGTGCTCTCCTTCTGGGAAGGACCCTCCAGCCTTGTGCAACCCAGGCATTCCTCTGAGGTGACACCAGGCCCTGTGCTTGCACCCACTTGCTCCCCACTCAGCCCGCTGAACTGACAGCTGCTGACTTGTTTCATCCTTTGGCACCACCACCCGAGCCAAGTTTTGCAGGAGCCCACGTGCCCAGCGGGCACAGAACATCAGCCACATCCCATGGGGATTCAGAGCAGCACACTTCTGATCTGAAATGAGGTCCTGGATAACTTCTGGTGCAGTGAAGGCTTTGAGCTTAGAGTGCCCCGATCTTCTCACCAGAGGGAGGGATCTCAGACCTTGAAAGTCCACCCAGGTATTGGAAAAGTGTGTTCCCTCCATCCCAGAATCAGAATCCTCCCCCCATCCACATGAAAGCAGGGAACTAGAGCCATGAAGCCGAAGTGGTTTGTCCCAAATCCTGCCTGCAGCTTCTCAGGGAGGGGACCCTGTACCCAGGGCTGGAAAGGTTCACCTGCTGCCTGGCTGCATTTCTTACACCCATCACAAAGTCAGCACCGTTTGTGGGAGTCTGATCCCAACATCACCAGAGTTCACAGGATGCCAACAAACTTGTGGCTGCAAAATAGTGTCTCAAGTCACCGAGAGGCAGGACGTGGAAGGGAAGAGGATCACAACCTGTCTCCAAGTGTCACCAGACACTGGCTGTGTCTAATACAGGAGATTAACTTGCTGCTTCCCTCTGGGAACAAGGAGATGCTGGGAAGCACACCATGGACATCTATTTACTGGAGGTTATTGCTCTCTTCCTATGCTTTAGGAATCTGTGATCTGGCAACAAGGGGCAGAGCTGTTTGCCATGGGCTTCCTGCTCCCTGTCACTTTGATCTGCCTCATTTATTCACAGTGCCCCTCCAAGCTCACTTCTTTCCATTCCCTGAGCTTTTGGCAGGATTTTTGGCACTGAGGCCTTTCCTCTACTCCCTGTTCCTTCGTGGCTTGGCCACTGGTGTTTGTGGGGCTCACAGCAGGGTGCAGTGCCCCGGGATCCCTGATCCTTCTCCCACCCTGTCCGTGCTCCGAGCGGGTGGAGTGCTGCTGGCTGGCAGCGCATGGATGGGAGCGGGCAGGGCACGGAGCAGGGAAATGTTCCTGCCTGCCTGGGAGAGCCAAGGAACAGCTCAGAGGAAAAACTGAGGCTGTTTTATTTGGGACGGGGAAGTTGGCAGGGACTCGGAGCAGCTCGGAGGAGGAGAGGCTGATCCTCTCCTGGTTAAAGGACAAGGCTGAGAGTGCAAAGTGACCCCATTTTGTAGGTCTGGGCAGACTTTGTGCCTCCCTTTCCTCTGTGCAATGGGGAGCCAGAGAGAACTCCTGCAGTACCCTCTGAAGGATTTCAGCAGGAGCTGTAAGGTTCTATCGTAATGGTTCAGGAGCGACACTGTGCAGAGCAAATGCACTTCTTCAAGGCTCAGGGTGCTTCTAAAAATTCTTTTAAACCAGAAGAGCATCTTTATGCCTTCATATGTCACTTCCTTGGCAAAACAAAGTCCTGTGTGTTTCTGCCCCACTGGAAGACCAGAGAACAGTGGAATTCTGCCCAAGATGGGCTTGGGAGGCCACGCACGTGGGAAGGGTCAAGCAGCAGAGGAAGCTGGGGGAGCTGCCGAGCTCAGAAGAGGTATTTGTGCCTGGCATTTGGGGTCTGAGGCTCAAAGGTAGCATGAGCCTTGAAGAGAAGCCTCTGTGCAGGGGCAGGGAGAGGTGAGACAGCACAAGAGGGCTCTGAGTGTTGAATGTCAGCGAACAACAGAGCTCTGTGAAACTCTGTGCACAGTGACTTCAGCTGGGATGAATTCAGCTGGCTCAGCAATGCTGGGCAGTCCCCGGTTCCTGCCCCTTCTTCCTGCCCACTGGGCACTGGGAGAGAGCAGGGAGGAAGGCAGTTCTTCACACTCTGGGCTGCTTCACACACGGGACAGAATTTAGTGGTTTGCTTTCCCTGAGAGCTGGTTTCATCAGGGAGCTCAGGATGAGCCCCACCTTGGTGACTTCAGGTGTCAGCCAGTGTCCTTGCCAGCTGCACCTCCCACCCAGAAGGGCTGGGATTTCACACATTCCATGTTCTGTGTATTGATTCTTGCTGCTGTTTCTCTTTCAGATGTTCTCCAAGCCAATCGGCTCCATGCAGTCGATATCACCTCCAGCAGCTTCCGTCTGATGTGGCCCAAACTCCTCTCCCAAGAAACTGGCTACTACACCCTGGAATACACCCCAACAGACAATCTAGCAAGGAAGAGGACAAAGCAGGTGTCTGGGGCTCACACCAGCCTCGTGCTAAGCAACCTTGCACCAGAAACCACTTACGAGGTGGCACTCATTCCTGAATCCAATGTCCACTACTTCCCACCCCAGACAACGAGGGCTACCACACTGGCAGGTAAAATGTGCAAGGCTGGAGCAGCTGCTCTGGGAACAAGGAGACCCCTGACTCCTGCCTGAGGCTGGAGGAGCAGCTGGGGGAGAGCAGTGTGCTGGGTTGATGGGAACTCTGTGTAAGAGGGAAGGAGGAGCAGAAACCAGACTGGTCACTTGGGCCAGAGAGTAACTCAGATTTATGCTGGGTAGCAGCATGCAAAAAGGTGGCACACTGAAAACCTAAGCAAAGTCAAGGTGAACTTTTATCTGATATTAATTTTCTGCGTGCAAGGACAGTTCTGGCTGAGTAGTTCTGCCCTCTCTATGCAGCACAGATAGAGAGACCCTTCTCTTAGGGCTGAGTGAGGTTGTGCTGATTTGGATGACTGTCAACATCCACTTGATTTTCTTCCAGTTGATTTTCTTCCACCTCCTGAAAGCCAAGTATGGTGCAGATCAATTGTGCCCCTCTGACGGCATCCCTATGCCTTGAATTACATCCTCACTCACATCTCTTCTCGTTTCTTCCAGAGGAAATAAGCCCAGCCCAGGTTCTCATCTCAGAGTGTGGGCCCCGCAGCTTCCATGTGAGCTGGGCTCCCACCCTGGACAGCGTGATGGGCTACCAGGTCCTGTATGGACCCCTCCCAGGGAACTCAGTGAAGGTGCTGGAGGTGGAGGGGAGGCACAACAGCACTGTGGTGGAGAATCTGGCACCCAACACCACCTACCTGGTGACAGTGACTGCAATCTACAGGTCAGGGAAGGAGAAATCCCTGTCAGCCAAAGCGTGCACCCTGGAAGGTGAGTGAGAGGCAGGGGACTGCCAGCACAAGGAGTGTCTGAAGCATGCCTGTGTCTTTGCAGGGATCACCTGCCTCTAGTGAGGCCAGAGCACTCTGAATCCAGTCACTGGGGAGGGATGACAAGGGGAGAGCTGTAGTTTCTGATGAACCGCAGTCAGGACTGAAGAGAATCACTGATGTTACTGGGGGCACTAATGCTGCTGTTGCAGTCACAACCAGAATGGACCTGGAGATCCCCGAATCTCTGTAAAAAGGAAAGGAAACTGCCTTTCCCTCCTCTCTCTCTGTCTGTTCTTTGCTGTGATTAAGCACCAGAGGGGTAGAAGTTTAACCAGAGGAAGCTTCTGCTCTGAAGAAATACTTGTAAAGGCATTGCAGGAGGCAAAGTCCTGCTCTTATCAGGACTCTAGAGTGAGGAGCTCAGAGAGTGACAGGGCTGAAGGTGCGGGAGGTGACAGCCAGTGCCTAATGGTGCCAACAGAAGTACTTTGTGCTGGTACAAAGGACAAGGGACAAAGTTAAGGACTAATTAGGCTGAGCTCCTCCAGTGTGGAGATGTATAGTGATGTTGGGTCTGTGCATCCACCAGGTCTCAAAGATACTAGGCTGGGATTTTAATGGAAGGTGAGATTCCCACATGAATCCAGGCGCTGGTGCTTTAAGCAAAATACCAGACATTGGTAACACCCCTGAATTCACCTTAATAAAGCCACATATGTCCCCTCTTCCCTGCCTGGAGGAGGCAGCCCTCAGTCAGCAGCACTCCTGCCTCTGGCCCCTGGGATAGCAGGGACAGACGGGAGCCTTGGCAGGCAGGAATTAGGCTTTTCCAACTCTGGAAAGGCCCAGACTGGTTTAATTGCCCCTGCTGTCTTACCCTCACTGTTATAACCCAGCGAACAACAGAAAACACAAGCCCAGGCTGGCTGGCACACAACCACCCCGCAGTGACACGGACCTTCTTTCTCCAGAGGGCTCCAAGGGGAGGCCCCTTCGCTTCGCTTGGCGCGGGCGCCAACACGGCGCGAGCCTCGTGGGCCGCGGCGGCCGGGGCGGTGCTGGGTTACCGCGTGCGGTGCCGGCGCCACAGCGGGCCCGGCCGCGGTGCTCGGCGTGTCCCCGCGGGTGCACGGCGTGCTGCTCACCGGGCTGCCCCCCCGGGCACCGCCGGCCACCCCCGTGTCACCCCCGTGTACGGGCACCGGCCCGGCCAGAGGCCCTGCCGCGCCGTGCGCCTGCAGCCAGGTGAGATGGGGAGCGGCCGAGGGGCACCCACGACGAAAAGCGGCAGAAACAAACCCCTTAACGTGGAGGAAACAAACCCTTTCCCATGGAGGAAACAAACCCCCTAACACCACTCTGCAGGTGTTACAAAGGGCGTTCTTTATTCACCACGCCGGACACCGGGAGGGGAGCTCCCCTAATCCGACTGCTCAATGACAGGCGAACAGGGCTTTTTATTCCACACACTGTTTACAGATTAATCAGATATTCTTGCTTAATACATATTCACTGTTTGCTTTACATGGTCACACCCCCACTAGAAGTCCTTTTTTGGTCCTTCCAGGCCTTCTTCATTGTCTAGCCCTCAGTTCTCGAGCAGCCACAGCATCAAAGCTGTTGGAGAAAGTGCAGGTTTCCTGACACTCAGAACTGCGTCTTTGTGAAATGAGACGTCGTGGCACAAAGCTGTAACGTTTGTTCTTTATCTTACTTGGGTACACAGGGCTTAGTTTACATCCTGTGTGTTTGAGTTGCATCCCTTATCTAATTCTCTAGGATTTCTCTAAGATTATGCTGTCCCTTGTTTGGGCATTCCGGGATACTGGAGTAAAGTTTCCGTCTCTCCTCTCAGCCCTGAGCGGCTGGAGAACCAACACAGAGGAGCCCTCATGGATGGAATAGTCTGTGCTCATCAGCTGGCTTGTCCTAGAGCTTCATCATAGCACCAAACCCACCGAAACCGGGCTCTTTCCCCTATTTTTAGGAGTAAGACTCCTCCTAGTGGAGTGTACGGCAGGCAGGAGGAAAAGTGCACAGTGGAGACAGTCCTGGAACGCCTTTGGGATAACAAGGGTGGGAATACTGCTAAAGGCCGGCAGGGGCATTGGCAGCACTGTTTAAGAGTCGTTAAAAACACTGACTACCCTTCACTCTCCAGCGTGGCAGGGACCAGGTAACTATTCAAGCCAGTTCCTGAGACACAACACATCTGCTTTCTCCCTTCTGCTGCCCACAGGCCGTGGAACATAAAGGGATTCTTGACAGGATGAAGTAAGGGCTAAACAGAAGCTTTTTCCCAGCAAGAGGCTGCAGTGACAATAAAAGCGACCACAGGGGTGAGATCTCTGACTGAGTCAAATCTGGGGAGCGGGTGGATAAAGCTGACAGTGTATTTCTTGTGCTCTTCCAGCCACAGAGGCCCAGGGCTACAAGCAGAGGCAGAGGCCGTGACGGACTGGAGCGAACTGATTCCCAGCAGAACAAGGGATCCTGCCTGGACAAGGACTTGGACAAAAAGGAGGGGCCAGGGGAGGAGAAGGGGAAGCTCAGAGATCATCTCCCAGCCTGCACTGTCCCTTGAGGTGTCCTGGTGGCCGAGCCCAAAGGTGTCCTCAGCCAAGTTCTCCCAAAGCTGTAAAGGTTTGGCTGGGCTGGGTGGAACAACCAATCTAAGAGATCCCAAATCTGTACCCTCTTTTCCATAAATATGCCCAACAAATAACAAACAGGAGGCAAAGTGGTGAACCCTCTCACTCTTGCTTGCTTGCTGCTTGTTCTCTATTTATTAAATGTCGATACAGTTTTATTTTTGCAGCTTCTGAGCATGTTCTACACTTGACTGTTCAGTGCCCTGGCCTTTTATTCAGGGCACACAGAAAGATTCCATGTGGCCAGATCCGTTCCTGCTATCAAAAGCCACTGAACCTGGAGTCTGAGAGAGCAGGAAACTCAAAACCATGGGAATTTGCTTTCCCAACTGGTTTCTCCAGAGCTCTTGAGCCCTCAGCTGAGCTCAAGGAGCAGCAATGAGTCCAGAAAAACCAGCCAGCAGGACCATCTAAAGCACTTAGTTGTGTTTCTCCTTCAAATACACACCCCCATCACCAGGGCAGCCCTGGCTGGGTCATCACCACTGCACACCCCAGCTCACCACATTGGGTGGGTCCTGCTGTCAGAGCAGCTACGTGGAGACTAATTAGCCTGTCCTGTGACTAATTATGGGCAGTAAGTCTCCAGCACTATCATTCCTCTGCACTCTGCAAACCCCTGGCACATCTTCAGTGTCTTGCCTTGGGCTTCCACCTGGTGCTAAGCTTGGGCTACATTTAGAAATCAGTTTTTAAGGGGAGAGAGTAAATCTGATTCTTTCCTTTTGGCCCCAGGCTTGAATTTGCTGTCACTAAGCTACTCTGGAAAGGGGAGCTGGAAAATAAAAAGACAAATTAAATACCAAGTGACAAAGCAACTGGTCTCAAAATCCAGGGCTTGGGGCTGTAAGGAAATGTAAATACTCTGCTAAAAGCCAGATCAGTGGGAACGCCCTCCCTCAGTAACACTTGCTCTATTTTAAATGTATTGCTTCTTTGTCCTACATGTGGAACTTGCTTTTAAAGCTGTGCTGTTTGTTGGAGAGCCCCATCCAGTGTCAGAAACCCTCTGTTAGCTCTGCTTTGGACTCCTTCAAGCAGCTCCTCTGGGAGCTGAGAGGAGCTTTATCCCTGGCCTTGTCTCCTGAGGGCTGAATTCATCACCTGTAGGTTTATGGAGCATTTTGCATGGTCTGTCCTGTATAGGAGGAAGGGGCAGAGGGAGCTGAGTCATTCATTAACTCCATAAGGAGATTTTTTTATGTTCCGTGTCCTCCTTTGGAATGTGCATTTGTGACTGATTAATCCCAATGGAGACTGTGCTGAAGGGATGATAAAGCCTCTGGAATCTCTCATGCAATAAGATGATCTTGTTCTTGCTGGAGGACAGAATTAAGCTTGCACAACTCCCTGCATAGTTTATTAATCCATTAATATGTCATCCCCACAATTGTAACACAGCCTTTTGAAGACAATTAAATATAAATACAAGAGCTATTGAATGACCACTTTGTTCTTCATGGCAAATCTGTGGAGTGTGGCTTTTGTTCCAAGGGTTGAAAAGCTGGGATTCATAGAATCATAAAAGCTGGGAAAGGCCTCTGAGATCACCAAGCCCAGCTGTTAAATCATCTTCATTTTAAATGCCTGGAAAGTAAGTGTTCCACCCATGACTTCATGGTCTGGTTTGCATGAAACTTCACCCCCATCCTTCAAAAAAATGTGCTGGAAATACGTAAATAGAAATGTATCAGTCTTGATAAAGTCTGAGCTCCAGTAAGAGTTGTCTTACAAGGAGCCAAAGAGTAAATGTCCCTGAAATGCTGGCAGTACCAGTAAGGACACCCAGGGACATGGTGGGATTTCGGGGTGTCCTCTGCAGGGCCAGGGGTTGGATTCTGAGCCTTGGGGGTCCCTTCCAGCTCGGGATATTCCATGACTCTGAGCGTGCTTTTGGGAAGAAACAGAAACATTCAAACAAACAAACAAAAAAAACAACACCAGAATGGCACCCCCAGCCTGCTGAGGGCTTTGTTTTACAATTTACACCCTTTCAGGCTGCAGAACCCCGCATTTTTACCCTCCCAGCACTTCTCTCCCCCTTCTCTAAAGGCTTTTGTGCCACTATCCCCATTCCAAGCGGTGGGATTAGGAGCTGATTTCCAGGGAGATCCCGGATCAGCGCACAGATGGGTTTCCCTCCACTCCCCTTTTCTTTCACACTTTCCCATATACTTTCCCACTCCCAGGAGACGATTTCCAGGGCGAATCCCTCTCTTTACCCCAGGGCCGCGTTCCCCCCGTCCCTCCCTTAGAAAGCCCTCACGCTCCCGCTCTGCATCCTGGCTCAGCACACAGATCGGATTCCTTACACTCGCCCTTCCGTTGCCACTCTCCTATCACATTCCCAGGAGCCGCTTTCCAGGGGAAATCCCGCCCTTTATCCCGCCCTTTATCCCGCCCTTTATCCCGCCCTTTATCCCGCCCTTTATCCCGCCCTTTATCCCGCCTTCCCCAGCGCCGCCCCTTCCTTAGCAACCCCTCACACTCCCGTTGCTATGCGGAAGCGCCCTCCTCCCCCCTCGCTCCGCCCCGCCCCTTCCCCTCCCCTCAACCAATCAAACCCCGCTCCCCTCACGGCCCCGCCAATCACAACGCGCCGCCTGGTGAGTGACGCTCCCCCCCGCCAATGGGCGGCCGGCCCGCCCCTCGCGCGGCGCAGGCGCGCGCGCGTTCCCTTCCCCGCGTGCGGCCGCGCTCATGTCGTGGCTGTTCGGGCTGAGCCGCGGGCCGGCCCCGGGCGGGGGGGGCGGCGCTGGGGACGGGCCGCCCGCGGGCCCCGGGGCCCCACCGGGGTCGGGGGCCGGCCTGGCACTGCCCCCGGCCCCGGGGAGCGCCGGCGGGGCCGCCGGGGACCGCCAGACGCCCAAGGACAAATGGAGCAACTTCGACCCCACGGGCCTGGAGCGGGCGGCCAAGGCGGCGCGGGAGCTGGACGCGTCCCGTGAGTGAGGGGAGGGCGTGGGGATACCGGGAGGGAGGGAGGTCGCGGGTGCCGCGGGTTCTGCTCGGGGTGCTGCCTTAAAGGGCGCTTGGAAGAAACCCGCGGGGCTCCTTGGGGAGTTTGGGAAGGCAAGGCCTTCTTTATCCACCCGGGTGTCCCCGCTCCGACCTGCGTGTCAGAACTGCGCCATCATTCGTTTTCAGTCCCCCCGTGACATGTTCATGGCGCTTCCCAGCATCATTTACGCATCCTGAACCTTTAAGGGTTCGCAGGGAGCTCTTTGATGGTGTTCTCTGCCTGAAGACCCCGCAGCTCTGAATGACGGCCTTCTGAACTTATTCCAGGCAATTCCCTCGGTTCCACAGTAACTGGGTATTGTTTTGCTGGCTGCCCCAGTTCCCCTCCCCATTCCTCCTGTGCTTTGCTTGGGTAGCCCCTTTGAATCACTTGGCTCGTGTATATGTAGTTTTTTGGTTGCTAATGCTGTCAGTCCTCATGGCATCCCTAAACCCCGACATCAGGCGCTGCCCAGCAATGGGGCAAGAGGAAGGGGCAGGAACTGATGCCTGGGAAGTTCCACATGAGGATGTGGAAAAACTCCTTCACTGTGCAGGAACCAATTGCCCAGAGAGGGTGTGGAGTCTCCCTCGCTGGGGATATCCCAAAGCCATCTGCATGCAATGCTGTGTCTCTGGGATGGCCCTGCTGGAAGCAGCCTGAACCATCCTGGAATTCTGTGATACCTCATGTCCTGATGGGTCCCACCTGACTGGAGCAGCCTGAGGCTCCTGCTCTGCTCCCCCAGGGGTGCTGAGCGGGGAGGCACCAGAGCACCATCATAGAATCACAGAATGGTTTGAGCTGAAAAGGACTTTAAAGGACCGTCCCTTCCCCCCCGCCTGCCATGGGCAGAGACACCTTCCACTAGACCAGACTGCTCCAAGCCCTGTCCAGCTTGGCCTTGGTTGGACCTTCTCTGCAGGTTGGACCTGTTGGTTTCCTCTCATGGGTGTGCTGAGAAGGCTCCTGACCATTTATGCCAGGGAGGGCTTTATGTGCAGCTGCAGAGCTGCCCTCCAGGCAGTGCATTGAACAGGCTGAGCATCATCTCCCCTGAGAAAAGGCCTTTCAGTGTCCATAATCTCCCTTGCAGGCCATGCCAAAGATGCTCTCAGCCTTGCCCAGATGCAGGAGCAGACCTTGCAGCTGGAACAGCAAACCAAACTCAAGGTATGTTGGAGCTCTGGGGGGACAGCAGTGGAAATCTCTGCCCTGCAGAGGATGGCATTTCTTGTTGCTGTTCAGCTTCAGCAAATAAGTTACTTGTCTTTTTAAAAATAAAAATAATTCTGGAAGGGGAAGTAAAAGCTGATTTGGCCTATTTGGGGACATATTCTATGGCTTTGTTTAAAACTTGCATGTCCTGAGTGGTTTGGTAACTTCTAAGTTTTTAACCTTGTAAGTGGTTTAGAAGGTCATCACAGTTTTGAGGGAATGGCAGGGGTTTTCAGCAGGGTTTCCTTTACAGGAAACTAAAGCAGTTGAGTGAAGACAGACTTAAGTACCTTTTATAAAGCAATTTAATGATTATCTGCGTATTGGTTTGTTTGGTATTTTTTTAAAGAAATAAATTGTGTTTAATCCCGAAATGGTTAATTACGAGATTTCTTACAGTCATATTTTACAATTAAAGTTTTAGCTTTCTTCTGTCACTGGTCATCTTTTAAGGGCACCACCCTGAATACAGGTGAACTGTAGTTGTCAGTACCGTTTCTCCGTAGGATCCCCTGTGAAGTTCATTGGTGATAATTATCTGCTTTAACAGGAGTATGAAGCTGCCATAGAGCAACTGAAGAACGAGCAGATCCGGGTACAAGCAGAAGAGAGGAGGAAAACACTCAGTGAAGAAACAAAACAGCACCAAGCAGTAAGGGAATGAGGGGGAAGCAAAGTGATGGGAGATCCTGTTTGTGTCTTCCTTTATGGAAGAGGCACCAGGGCATTAACTACCCCTTTTGGGGTTGGGGAAAGGGGGATCATGGGCAGCCAGGGGTGGGAGGATGTTCACAGGCTGAGCCTGGCTTTGTAATGTTGAGCTTGATTTGGAGTTACAAGCAGCTCTGTCCTTTGGAGCTTTTGTTCCCAGGTTGTTGAACATCTAAAGGAACTGGTAGCAGCAGTTTCTCTCATTGGATGCTCTTTGGAATTTCCCTAAAGGACCTTTCAGGGAAGCGTTGAAGGCTCCTGGCTTGTCAAGTGTATGTTAGTCTGGACAGTGAAATGGCCCTGAATTTATTTGGATTTCAGTCAAGCAACTTGTAACCCCATTTCTTCCAAGTCTGATCTGTTAGACAGGAAAAATTATCTGAAGAAGAGAAGTGAAGCAAATATGAGAGCTGCTGTTGTGAGCAGTGTTGGTGCTTCCTGGTTCCTTTGAGCATGAGTTACTGAAGTGGCAAAATACTGAAACAGGGAAAATGAAAGCTGGTCTTTATGCTGGTAGCTCATATATGGTGACTTTTTAATTTGAGAGCACAGGAGATGAGGGGATTGATTAATTCCAATGGATCATCCAGCTTGGGAAATTAGCTAAAATTAGCTAAAACTGCTTATTTGGCACATGTTGCTTTTATCCTGTCAGGGTTTGGACTTTGAACAGGGCTGGCCCAGGAAGCAGCTGCACAGTCAGCTGCTCCCTCCATGGGTTGGCTCTTCAGCCCCTGCAGCTCACAAGGCATCATTTGAAGTCAAAGCACACTTGATCGTGTTTTATGGTGGCTGAGGAGATAAATTCCAAGCTGTTCAGCCATCCACCTCTTTGGAATAGAGAATGGATCCATCCCTTGTACAGAGTCCTCCTTGCTGGGGCATATGGGCCCTCAGACCACTTCCAGTTGAGCGTAGACGGTTTATTTGGCAGTTGCAGTGAGAAATTGATGAGAGAAGTTAATGAGGAACAAGTAAATCTCTCAAAAGCAGAGCCCTCGTGACAGGCAGCATTTCTTGACAGTTCTGTTGTTTGCAGTTGCCGTTCCAGGTAATGTGTTTGGAACATGGAAAGTGTGGTTTTCCCAGTGCAGTATTTCTGGGGCAAGAGACACTTGTCCTCTGTTTTTATATCTCTAACACCTGAAAATGAAGTCAGACTGTATAGATTTTTCAGCATAGAGGAGTTTTTGGTGCTGGCTGCCCCAAATTCTGCCCTGTTCGTATTCAGCATTGTTTTTTGTGGGGTTTTTCTCGTTTTATTCCGGTTTTCCCCCCTGCACATTCCAAACCTCCGTGCCCTCAGGACCAGGTTCTGTCTTCACTGCCAAATCTCTCTATTCTGAGTGCTGTTTTCTGTTTTGAAGCGAGCCCAGTACCAGGACAAACTGGCCCGGCAGCGCTACGATGAGCAGATGCGCCAGCAGGTAGGATGGATTCCTCCCTGATCCAGCTGGGAGCTGGGTGGGAGCCTCCTTAGGCCCAGGAGGTGGTCTGGAGCTGTGCCCTGTCCTGCTGGCCAGGTGGCTGGTGCTGGGCACAGTTGCTTTCATCTGTACTGTCTGCTTGGCATCTGCAGTGCTGGCCAGGCAAATCAAGGTTTGAGAACTGGGACAGAGCAGCCAGGAGCATGGGATTAGGAGAATAAATCAGGGAGATGGGGAGAGGAAGAATGCACTTCAAGCTGAGTACTAGCTTCTTGGAAACATTTGTAGTGCTTGAATTTAGACAAATGCCTGCTTGAAGGAATTCTTACAACTTTAGCATGTTTTTTGCTGTCATCTCTGCCTGTAGCAACTTGCTAACGAGGAGAACCTGAGGAAGCAGGAGGAATCTGTGCAGAAGCAGGAGGCCATGAGGCGTGGTAAGTCACTTTTCTGTGCCTGGGAACAGTGTGGGCGCACATGAATTCCTTGTACTGGTCTTTGACTCGTTGTCCATATTGGTTGATGCTCCGTCATTGTCGTGTGTTTAATGTTATATTGGCAAGGAACTGGTAAATCCCAGTGGTAGTAGAATTACCAATTGCTTCCAAGGTTGGTTTAAGTGGCTGCACTCCTAAACATTTGCCCTGTGGTGCTTGGATTTCCCAATGAACTGTTGGCATTTTCTGATATAGTAACTGAAATTCTGATTTTCCACTGGGACAAAAATTCTAAAATAGAACCAGTTTTGAGGAGGGAAGAAAAACAAAGTAGATATGGACAGCTGTGCTGCCCTCTGGGGTGCTCCCAGCATCTGAGGGAAGTGTTGTGGCACCCATGGAACAACACTCAGTGGTGAAGCCCTGTAGGATTGGGTTGTTTTACTCCTGTAGGATCCACCTGCTCATGGCACCAAGATGTGAATGTTGAGGTAGCCTGGGCAGCATTCAGGTATCCCTGTGGTCCAGTCAGGATTGCCTGTGACACTGAAGAAAGAGGATGCTGGCTATGAAATCCTCGTCTCCTGGTTTATTCTGGGTTTCTCATTGTAAGGAGAATTAATCTCAATGTGTCTGTCACTGTTCTGGGTGTCTGAAGTAACAAAGCTTCCAAAATCCCATGTGGGACCGGCAACTCCGCTTTGCTTCTGCTCCCTGGGATTAAGCCAGCCCAAAAGATTGCCCTTTTCTCCTGGTGTTTCTTTTTGCAGCCACCGTGGAGAGGGAGATGGAGCTGAGGCACAAGAACGAGATGCTGCGCGTGGAGGCGGAGGCCAGAGCGCGCGCCAAGGCGGAGCGGGAGAACGCGGACATCATCCGCGAGCAGATCCGCCTCAAAGCGGCCGAGCACCGCCAGACCGTGCTGGAGTCCCTCAAGTACGGGCAGGGCAGGGCGGGAGGGCACAGCCTGCCTTCTTCCTGCAGCAGATTTCTCCCATCGTGTAGGAGAAGTTGCTGTTTGTTCCTCTGAGCTCTGAGGAATGTCGGGATTGTACCCCCTTGTGCCCAGGGTGGGTGTCAGGAACAGGGTCTACCCCAGAGGGTGGTGGGCACTGAGCAGGCTCCCCCGGGCAGTGGGCACGGCCCCGAGGCTGCCAGAGCTCCAGGAGGGTTTGGATGTTCCTCTCAGGCACAGGGTGTGACTCCTGGGAATGGGCCTGTGCAGGGCTGAGGGTTGGACTGGTTGCTCCTCATGGGTCCCTTCCAGCTCAGCATGTTCTGGGATTCTGAACAAGAGGAATTATGTTAATAAGAACCCTCGTTCACTTATCTTGCTACATTGTCACCTGAATGTGAACCAGAGAAGCTCTTTATAGACTTGGGAGTTTTCTACAATTTTTCTAACATACTATTTCAAGCCCTGTCCTGTAATATTGGCACTCAGTTACTCTGAAAACCCCCAGTTCTCTCAGACTCTGCGCATATGCCAGAAGGGTAGAAAGCAGTCTGTCTCCAAAGGGGCTGGTATTTAGATTTGGAACTTATTAATTTTAAGTCCTTTGAGATTTTGACTAACAAAAGAGCTTTAGAATTAAATACCTCTTATTGCAGTTCAGCACCAGTAATGTATTAAAGAAATAAATAGATACCATCTTGAGGCCAAATGCTTTTCTGGATTTAATCCCAGATCAGGTGTAGACATCAGATGATTATAAATGTATAAATGCTCATGGTGAGCCCTCCCTTAGCTTTTGACTGGTTCTGAAGAAGATCATTCTAAAGTTGTCATGTAAATTGTTTCAGTTCAGTCTCTGAAATCCCTTTTTCTCCTTCTTGCTTTGCTATTTGCTTACCACAGGACAGCTGGGATGCTCTTTGGGGAAGGATTCCGTGCCTTTGTAACAGACTGGGATAAAGTTACAGCCACGGTAAGACTGTGATATCTGCCAGTAACTTCTGGAAAAGTCTGTCTGTAAATGTGTGTTAAACTAACTCCTTGCTTTGCTGTGTTTATCAACTGTAAACCGTGCTGATTGCTGCTTATGTCACCTCAGATTTTGATGTAGCTTAGAGAGCACTTGGAGAACTGTTACGTGTCCCAAATAAGTTGATTAAAAGCCAGACCAACATCTTTTCACAGGACAAAAGAGCTTCTTAGGGACACAAAGCTGTTTCTCAGTGTACTACTGACAACAAAACCGCAGTGAAAATATATTTCTGGTGGCGTGCCTGGGTAAAATGGACATTTTGCTTTAAGTCAGGCAGCACCATCTGCTCCACCCTCTGATTTTATACACGCAGCCTGGTACAAAAGACACTTTGCCTGAGAGCACTGGGGAGAACAAGACATGCTTTTAAGGGATCCTTTTGTCATCTGTACCTGGGGTGTCTGCAGCATTCAGAGCCTTGTGCACATCAATGCTTGCCTCTTTTAGCTGTGTATTCACTTGACCCAGATACTGATTTCCTGCATTATGGTCATTTTTGCTTCTGACACGCTCTTGTCTTGTGAATTTGGGACATTTAGGTTAAAAAAAAAAAAAAGTAAGTGTATTTTTGGACAGGGAATAACACAGCTGGAACTCATATTTTCTGTTGCTTTGAACAATGACTATAAGGTAAGAACTAGGAAGTTATTTTAGGGTTCATGTGAATGAGGCCTGAATTTTCAGCTCTTCCTGCTTATTGTATTGCCATTTTCCTACCTCTTCCCATACAAGCAGAACCCCAAAGGTTCTGCTCCAAGTTTTTTGGGGTTTTTTAGTGGAATTCGCTCTGTTCATTGAGCAGAGATCCGTTCCTTGGCCAGACACCTCATGATAAACAGGCAGGCACTGTGACCAGGCTGATTTTGGGAGTTGGCATGGTAATTGGGTTCTTGTTTTGATACAGAGCGCTCAGTCTTAAAGCTCTGTTTCTCTGTATCTTCTGACATGAATGTCAGTGAGGTCCAAAAGCCTGAAATGCCTGTATCAGATCCTCCCAGGCAGAGGTGCGAGCCTGTAAGTCTGCTCAGTGCTGGCTGGTGTAAGAGTGCGTGAAATCAATGGCACCTTGTTTTCAGAAGGGATGCTGCTAAAAAGGTGAAATCTCCTCTGTGCTCTGTGTCCCTGTATCTGAGCTGAATCAGGTGTGGAGGTTCCCTTATTCTTTGCACCTTAGAACTCTCAGTTCTGAACCCTTCATGTTTCCATCCAGAGCAAAAGCGCTGTCCCCCATTTAAGCTGAGTGAAAGCGACCAGATGGTGTCTCATGGTTTATTGAGCAGTGCCATCCTTGCTGTCCTTGGGGCTTCTGACCTTGCTCTGTACTTGCAGAGAAGTCTGCTTGCTTTCAAAGCAATTGCTGCAGCTTTCTCTTTTGCCTATCTGGCCTTTCCCTGATGTAAATTATTGGCATCAGCTTTAAGCTGACTCCTAAGCCTGGAGTGTTTCTGCTTCACTGGCAAATCGATGGGAATGTCTCATCTTCTGGGGGTTCTGGCAGAACAGTCTGAGGCAGTGCTGGTAATTCCCATGGTGATTTTGGCTTTGTTTCTCCTCTTGCCTACCTATTTCCCTGGCTTGGCTCTGGCATGACTGTCACCTTTAGCAGACGTTCGCTGGCTAGTCCTCTCTGTTCCCTGCTGTGCCCAGCCTTGGTGGCAGCCACGATTCAGGTGTCTGTCTTGGCATCTTTAATTCAGCATTCATTTCCTTGTGTGGTGAGGGCTGGTCCGGGAGCCAGCACCCGGCTGGTGTGGCTATTTGTCTTCATTACTGAAGTTAATTAAGTCTGAAAAGCCCCCCACATTTTGAGCAGGACAAACATACTTCTGGATACAGGACTGTATCCTTTACTTGTGCAGGAGCAGTGACTGCCTGCAAACAGGGAGTGTGAGACCTTGGCTGTCCCAACAGGGATAAAACATCTTACCAAAAATAAACCCCTCTTGGTCTGCATTTGTCCTGAATCTTAATTCCCCACCACAGGGCATGCAACACGCAGCAGCATTGCCTTGCCAAGTGTTTTTTCCTAATCCTTCCCCCTTTTCTTTGCAGGTGGCAGGTCTGACCCTGCTGGCAGTGGGTGTTTATTCTGCCAAAAATGCCACAGCAGTGGCAGGACGATACATAGAGGCTCGTTTGGGCAAACCTTCCCTGGTGAGGGAAACCTCCAGGATCACTGTGCTGGAGGCTCTCAAGCATCCTATCAAGGTAAAGCTCAGCTCTGGGTTTGTGTTACCCTCAGGACTCCTTTTGTCAGCCTGGGGCTCTGAATAAACACAGTATTAGAAGTAGCATAGGTGGGCTGAGCTCACTGGCGTTTTATGACCTTTTTTGTCCAGGTGAGTTGTTAAAACTACATGTGAGTAATGGGATTTGTCCTCTCTAGGTTGGTAGACGTCTCACCAGCAAGGCTCAGGATGCCCTTGAAGGAGTTGTTCTCAGTGTGAGTACTCTGTTTTCCTCTCCAGCTCTGTGAAGGATGACTTTAGAATCTAAATAAGAGTGGCTGTTTCCTTAAACTCGCTTCCAAAGCTGTAATTCCAGCAATTTTGGAGTCATAGCACCCTTGGGGCCGTGAGACCATAAATAAGCTCCTGTGTTCAGTGTGACATGCATTAAACAGTCTGTTAACCGTTTTTTCCTCTGGAAAAGCAGTTGGAAATACTTCAGTCTTTGCTCTGCTGCAGTTTCTCTCTGTAGTCAGCATTTAACATTCAGATTCCACTTGTCCCATCTGACCCGTAAGATTAATGAACCTAGATCTGCTTGTAGGCCAAAAAGTCTTCAGTAGTGTGTGCATTTGCCCACCTTTCAATAGTTCTTAACTTGCTAATTAGTGCTGCTTCTGTATATTTGCTTCTGTATTTGATACCTGGATATCAGGCAAATTTAAGAGCTCCTTGAAGCTGCTGAGAGAAAATGCTCCTGCAGGAATAGCTGTCTCCCAGTAGCCACACATGCAGTAGTAGATAAAAGTATGATTTATGAAGGAATTAGCACTGCAAAGAGTTGCTTTTGTTCTGACATCCCTCCCAGGGCGCCCAGTAGGAGGTGAATATTTAGGTGTTACCTGTTCCTGTAGTAGTTACTGCACTGCTTTCTGCACTGCTGCTTTTTCTTACAAAAGAACTGTAGCCAAGTGGACAGAAACTCGAGTAAATCCTGACATAGGACAGGAAATTACCCTGGTCTGGAGTCATGGGCAGCTGAAGTTAAGCCTTAAAAGCTTGAGACTGTCGGAGTGCTGCCTCCTTCCTGCAGGTACTGAGCTGGGAACCTGGTAGGTGCAGCTCTCTTGGTTCTTTCTGTTCCTTAAGTTGAACTCTTTTCTTGCAGCCACAGTTAGAAGCACGTGTGAGAGACATTGCCATAGCAACAAGAAACACAAAAAAGAACAAGAGCCTCTACAGGAATATTCTCATGTATGGTCCCCCTGGCACTGGAAAGACTCTCTTTGCCAAGGTAAAGCCCTGCATGTGGCAAGGTGCTCTGAAACCTGCGGGGGCTGAGCCCCCTCCCTGGTCTGAAACCCCTTCTGGAGTATTGCAGAAACATTGTGTTCCTGTGCCTCTGCTGGCAGGGGAGGAAAGGGCAGCCAGGCTGCTGCAGCTCTGAATTAGTGCAGGCACTTTGGGTTCTAGTGCTGAGCACAGGCAGGAGAGCCCTTCCATGTGGGAAAGGCACTTGGCAACTGTGACTTGTGCAATCACAACTGCAGCCACCTCACAGCCACCTCTGCTGGTTCTATGCCCTTGTCTAAAGAGGGCCTCTCCTGCTGTGGCTTACAGTCCCAGAGCAGAGACAGGCACGGCCTCACTGTGCATGTGCCCTGCCAGCGTGGCTTTGACATGCATTTGAGTCACAATTTGCATTTTATCTTGCTCTTCAGTGCTTGTCCACAAGATCTTTCCTAAACTTGTAACAGTGGTAGATTTGATGTGCTCTGATGCTAGTTAATTTTTTTTTCCTCTATCAGCACATTAAACCCATTTCCCAGTAGTTCTTTTGCTGCCTGATCTGACAGCATTCCACTTAGTTCGGGTTTCTAAAACCAGTGGAGAGTTACACAAATGGAAGAAATAAACAATACACAAGTTAAAGATGGAGGTCTAAGATTTTTATGCATTGCAACAAGACCAAACTTCCATCTTTCATTCCCTTCCAGAGCAATGCTGAAAGTTGCCACTAATACTAAATTATCCCCTTCTCTATGAGCACACTTACCCTCCACTAATAAGCACACTGACAGGAGGAAAGTACTTTTATTCCCCTCCTCATCTTCAGTGGCCTTGCAGTGAAAGGAGCTCTCTGGTTTTGTTTCCCTCCAGAAATTAGCTGTGCACTCGGGCATGGATTATGCCATCATGACAGGAGGGGATGTGGCCCCCATGGGGCGGGAGGGGGTCACAGCCATGCACAAACTCTTTGACTGGGCCAACACCAGCAGGAGAGGGTAAGTACATGTCCCCCTGGGCCCTGAATGAGGGTCTTGCTCAAAAAACCTCAGCACAAGCAATTTAGTTGCTCTTACTGAGCAATGCCTGTGCACAGGTGAGGTAACACTGACCAAACAGGTGAATTCTTGCTACTTGGTAGTATTTTGCTCCTCTGTTGCCTCAAACCCTCCTTGTTCACCTCACATTTTGCAGATCAGTCATGACATTATTGTCTGCTGATCTCCCCAGGCAGGAGAGATGGTGCCCACCTGAAAGCTGGGACACATTTCTCTCAGGGTGGTCAGTGTTCTGACAGAAGTGAGAAGATCTAACACAAATGGAGGTGCAAGCAGTTGTTTTCACTCTCTGAATATAATGTTCCCTGTTACTACTGCTCAGATTATAAACACTGAGAGTGTTTGGATCCAGCTTTGTGTACTTTTGAGTCTCAAGCAGAAGGAGTGAATTGCAAGAAAATAAAAGAGGATAAAATGCTAAAGGCATTGGCATTAGGTGTAGAAGTCACAAGATGGTGTGCTTTTTCAGTCACCTTTAAAGGCAAACTTTTATCTGCAGATATTGAGGCTAAATCTTGATTCCCTGATTTTGTAAGAGTATGGGGGTAATTTACTCATACTGATGCAAATGGATTTTTGCAGTGCAGAGGTAGCTAAAAAGTTGCTTGTTGAGCCAGGATGCTGAAATTCAATATAGAATTTTCAGTGGGTGTCAGTTTGGGTTTTGTGCCGTTTTGATCTCAGGTCTTCTGTAAATGTGGCTAACCAGTGATCTATGTGTTCTCTGATTGCTTTGGATGGACATTATCTTGCAGTGTCTGTTTTAATCCTTGCTGCATTCATCACCTAAATGTTTGTATTTCCCCTTTAAAAAAAAAAAAAAAAAGCTGAGAAACGTCCTAAGGATTTAAATTTTTTAAGCTTCTCCTACCCTGAGGAGCTATAGAAAGGAAAGTGTAAGAATTTAAGTGAACTTAGAAGCTGGAAGAGATGTGAGGATACTCAGCTGGATGAAGACTGCTGGATGCTCCCACTAAAGAATTCTTTCACAGCACTGCCTGGGTCTGAATTTCTCTGCCCTGATAAAAACTTCTGTGCATTTGAACTTCACACCCCTCAGGCAGCATCTTATGAAAGTGCTGAGCAAAGGTTACTGTGTCCATACACACCCGTATTCCCACCCCCACTAACACCAAAGTGTTTAAGCAGATTTTATTCTGGATATCCACCAGTGTTAGCTGGGAGTGGTGTTGCCTTTATTAGCTGAAAGCTGTTGTGATAAAAGGCACTTCTCTGCAGAGCCTGTGGCTGAGAATATTTTCAGAGAAGCTGAGGTTGAGTAAAAGATGTAAATAGGCCCTGAAATGCCCTGGAAGGAAGCTGGGTGTGAAGCTCAGGAAGAAGGTAATACAAGCTGTGACAGCTTTATGAGCAGCTCGGTCCTGTTATTGATAAACATCTTTACAGGCTTAGTTTCTTGGGAAGAGCACTGCCCTTGGGTTATAAGTGAATTTATTTTTGTGAATAATTCATGGACTTTATTAATTCACTGCTCCACAGGTAGTAAAAAACCTTAGTGCTCGTGTGGTTTGGAAAAGGAAAAGCCCACGAAACAACAAAGCAAGCTGAGGAGAGGACCCTGGTTTGAGGTTTTCAGAATGGTACAAGGAAGAAAAATAGCAGGAAGGTGCCATTTTCACCAGGATTTCTTGTGTGCCTGTCTTGTGCCCCTGCACACGTTTCTCTAAAGAGGAGGGGATGCTAAAATAAGCCCTCTCTAAATTTCAGAGATCTCCTGCAGCTTGGCACTGACATACCAGCACTGTCAGAGACAAACCCTTTGCCAACCCATGCCCGTGGAAACTCCTCTATATTTAAAAATCTAGGGGACTTTAAGGTCGTGTGCCCTGGAATTGCTTCAGTCTGCTCTGAACAGCGGGGAAACAACTCCAGAGGCCTGGGGTGGGATTTATGGCCGGAGCTGTCCCAATCCCATCCCTCTCTCAGCTGCTGCCATGGGAAGGTCGCTGCAGCTCAGGGAGAAATGAGGGTGCCTGGGCGTTCATGTGGGCACACTCGGGGTGCCTGGCAGGGGGCAGGGGGTGCTGTGCCAGCTGAGCCCCCCTCCCTGTGGGCTGTCACTGCGCTGCTTTCCCTTCGCAGCCTCCTGCTGTTTGTGGACGAAGCGGACGCGTTCCTGCGCAAAAGGGCCACGGTGAGTGCCGTGTGTGTGTGTCTGTCCCAGCCAGCAGCCCTGCCCAGCCTCAGGAACTGCCCTCGGCAGCCAGAGATGGGGGCTGCCAGGGGCCTCCCTGCCCACCTCCCCCACTGCTGCAGAGACAGGGCTCAGCATCCTGCAGCTGAATGGCATGACTGAGAGGCCCTCCCTGCCCAGGATGGGTGGCACGGTCCTCAGGGGGGTTTTGCAGCAAGGAAAGAGGCATGTCTTGAAAACAAGAGAAGGGTTTGTGTTTTCCCCCAACAGATATTTTTCCTAGGAGTCTTTCGTAGCAAAGCTGCTTTTTGCTACATTAGCAAAGCTGCACCAGCATTTTCCCCTGTACAGATAATTTATGTTGTCAAAAGTCAGTCACCACATTGTACATTGAATCTGGACATGCTACCTGAACCCCAAAGGTCTGTTTGAAGAGCTCTCCTTAGAAGGTTACTGGGAGTGTGTAAGTGAATGCTTTGCTGTGGCTTATTTTCCTGTGTCTTACTGGACTTCCCAGCTGAAACAGTGTTTCAGCAAGACAAGGCTACCCAGGCCAGTGGCTGGAGCCTTGGGTTTGAAAGCAAGAAAATCACTGTATGGATGTGGATAAATATGTCATCTCCCTACTGGAAGCTTTAGTTCCTGACCTTTTTCCTGGCTACATAAATTGATCCTTTTTTCCCAAGGTATTACAGTGCTTTGGATTCTACTGTAATTCAAGTGCTTGACAATAACAGAACTCCTTTTGTCCATAATGCTGCTTAAAGCTGTGACCTGTCTGCAGAGCCCAGCAGCTGATCTTCCTTTGGGTTTCATCTTTGCAGGAGAAAATCAGTGAAGATCTCAGAGCAACTTTAAATGCATTCCTGCACAGAACAGGGCAACACAGCAACAAGTGAGTATCCAGTTCCAGCCCTTACAGCAGCTGTTTTTTCCCTGGATTGAGGAAAGTCTGTGAAGGGTCTGTGGTGTACAAATGGAAGTTGGAAATGATCTGTGCTGCTGAGGGCTTGGAAAAATCTGCAGAGAATATCCCCTTTTCAGTTTATGTATTGAAAGTAGCTTGCTCCTCTTTATATTTTCCTGGCACTTGGAAATCAGAACTGTAGAAACTGGGATGGTGTTTGGACACCCTGATTGTCTTGATATTTTCTTTCTTGAGAAGTTCCTGTTTATACAAGGACAATATTGGGCCCGTGCTCAGCTGAGTATTATTATTGGTGTTAAATGATGTTGTACTTGCTGTTAGCAAGAATAAGTACAGTAAATCTTTGCCCTGGCAGGGGGTGGCAGGGGGAGAATCCTTTCCCCTGGTGTTAAAGTGCCTCAGCAGAGCTCTGGCTGTGTTTGGGTGCTGTGGGTGCTCTGCCTCCCCTCACAACAGTTGGGCACTCATTGGGACAGATGTTGAATTCAGCCCTGATTTAAACCATGAGCTATTCTAGGACACTGAACATGCCCTTGTGATTCATGCACTGCTTTTTACTTCTGAGCAGCCTTATTGCTGCTTTGGGCAAGGAGGAGTCCTGGATCCATGAACGGGAGTTCACTGCAAGAAATGTAATGGGGCATGTAAATGTGGCTGCTTTGGTGAGACCCTGAGGAGAACTGTTACTTGAGCAGTGAATTGGCACCAGCATAACTAAGGAATGTGAACTGCTGGCTTAAACCTCCCCAAATCTCCTTGCTGGGTATCTGACTGTGCCAGCATCTCTTGCTCATTCGTGTCATTGCCCTCATCGAAACGAGCAAGGCCTGAATATGTTTTCTCCAGGCTGTGTTTCTGCAGGGTCTTGGGGGAAGTCCTTGTTGGGAGAAGAGCCACAGTTTCCTGCCTCTGTGGCTTTTGGGTTGGCAAAGTTATCTTCAGAAATGCCAGCAAGGAACACAGCCCCTTGTAGACTGTGATTCAAACAGGCAGCAAGAACGTCGATATTCCAATAGCTGTGGTTAAAAGCCCATTTCAAATTATTATGCACTATTAAGCTGGTAACATCAATTAAATCATTGAAGTATTGGCGTGGAGAAGAAGCATCATTACAAAGCAAAAAAAAAAGAAGGGTTTTTAACTTCAAAATGCAGCAGGAGAGAACAGGAGCTGGAAGCAGCACGTCTGTACCGTGGAGCAAAGCTTGGTAAAACAAAGCACCTTTGGTTCAGGGTGCTCACTCTGAGTGTCTCTTTCTGCACATCAGACTGTTCTAAATAGCCCAGACAGCACTGCAGTTTGAGGGGCTTGAGATGCTCTTACAGAGCTGTTTCCAAGGAATCATTACATTTTTCAGGTGATGAAATGTCTTTGGTACCGACCGTGGCAGTTCCCGATGTTCAGACTAGTTCATTGATTTTTATTTTTATGGGTTTTTCAGCCTTTCCTCTCTTATTTCATCATTCCAGGTTTATGCTTGTTTTAGCAAGCAACCAGCCTGAGCAGTTTGATTGGGCTATCAATGACAGGATAGATGAGATGGTGAACTTTGATCTGCCCCAGCTGGAGGAACGAGAGCGGCTCGTCCGGATGTATTTTGATCGGCATGTGCTGAAGCCAGCCACAGAGGGCAAGCAGTGAGTGTCCCTGCACACCTCCCACCCTGCAGAATTCTCCTTCATTGCTTTTCCTCATCTCTTTTTCTGTGCATTCTGTCACACTGTCTATAAACCCCCCCTCAAACCAAGCAGCACAGAGAAGAGTTGGAGAGACGCCTCGTCCCGTTACGGGATGAGACTCCATCCTAGGATTGTGTGCTGTGCTTTGTTGTGAGGAGGGCACTGCCCTGGAGGCAGTAGGCATGTAGGAGCACTGGTGGCACTCCTGCCATGGGGCTGCATGCCAGCTGACCCTGGTTCTTCTGCCCTCCAGGCGGTTGAAGTTGGCCCAGTTTGACTATGGGAAGAAGTGCTCGGAGATCGCCCGGCTGACCGAGGGCATGTCTGGCAGAGAGATCTCACAGCTTGCTGTGGCCTGGCAGGTGAGTGGGGCTCCCACTCTGGGCTCCTCTGCCCTTTCTGGAAGGTCTGAGGGTTTGATTTTGGAGTCTCAGAACTTGTCTCCCTTTGAAAGTTCCGTTATGTCCGTAGGGTGGTACCAGAACGCTGCTGGCGCTGGGGTGGGTGTCAGATTATCAGCACAGCTCCTCATCTCATAAATAGGAACAGCTTTGATGATCACGGAATCATTAAGGTTGAAAAAGACCTTTAAGATCATCACTCACAGAAAATCCCCTGCTGTGAATTTGAGTAAAGCAGGTGAGTTTGGAATGGATTTGGGGCAAATCATGCTGGCCATGACTCGTGGGCCAGCTCAGGAAGCTCAGCAGAAGAGATGCCTCATGTTGTTGCCCTCGGGTCTTGGCACCATTAGGGCACCAAACCACCCTGCTCCCCTGCTTTGTTCTGAGCGCAATTTTAGTGCAGCTGGAGTAGTTAAAGAAACAAAGCTAACTGGAAATGCAGCTGAAAAAACCAGGTATTTCTTCCATGCATGGTGCCTATATAGAAATGAAAAATGGAGTACAGTTACTCACATGCTTAACAAGCGTAAGCATTTGTTTTTTAAGTCAGGTTTTCACCTTGTTTTGTCACAGCTGCCAGTTTCTTACTGCACTGTGTATTTTCATAAACTAACCTAGAAATATCAATTTAGGGAAAATGCTCCAAATTGTATGTCATGTAGTTTACTCATGTCAGCTTCCTTTCAAGGGACTGCAAAATCAAAGTGGCTTTTTGTTCAGTTTTTAAATTTTTTATTTAGTTTAGTAGTTCACAAACCTTTTACAAAGTTTGTGCATTTCATTCCTTCTACTACTGTTTTTCCACTTTTAAGGTACAGAGAATATTTACCCTTTCTAATCTAAATTAGAAAGTGTTCATGAGCTGAGGTCCAAAGCAGCCTTTTGAGTGCTGTTAGTCCTTATTTATTCTTTGGTAGCCCACAACTGGTTAATTTTACTATGTGAATTTTGTGTTATTGAAGAATATTTCAAACTGTGTGCTGTCATCTGCCCCATGTGTGCTAAAGGCTTTGCTGCCAGGTATTTCCTGTAATAAATGTTGTGATAAATGATTCTTCCTTTGCTTTTTATCACCCCTTATCTCCAAGCTTGTCATTGCTCCCCAGGAATGACCTCAGCTTTTACCATTTATCCTTTGAGTGATCATGAAGGAAGGGAAAGCTGGGAGTGACTAATTCCTTAATGTTGCTACCCTGATAGCTTTTTAAAATGTGCCTCATAGTGCCAGGACTGTTAACAAGGTTCTGTGTAAAATTGCAGCAGGAAGTTATGCTCCTCTCTGATGACACGGAACAGGCAAAAGGGCTTAAAACAACATGCAGGAGAGGGTGGGCAAAAATACATGAATGGGTTTGATACAGAAGCTGCAAGAAGGCTTTATCCGTGTCAAAATTGAAGTTTCTGTGTGCTCAAACAAGGGATTTCATGTGCTGTTGGTCAGAAAAGGAGGTGTGATGTGCCGTGGGTTGGTGTTGAAATGCCCAGGTGGTGCCTGGGCATGTGGACATGTTTCCTTGGGAGATGAGCCCACTGACAGATTGGTGAGGGCATCCAGAATGGAATGAGATCTGTCCTGAGCACTGCCCTGGGAGATTCCTGCCAGAGCTGTTGATCCCAAGTGCCTCTTTAAGTTCTTCTCCAGTCGTTGGGTGAAGGAATTTGGAGCTGTAACCCACTGGAGCTTGACTGGAGCTTAACAAAAGCTGTGTTTTTGCCAGGTCTGGCACTGAGCTTGGGCTGTGGCAAGATGTGTTACCTCCTGCCTGTGGTTTTGCCTGTGTAAAGCACTGAGGTGCGGCCATGCAGTAGGTGTGGTTAAAAGCCTCTCTAAGGAGGTGTTTGAAATCCTCTAAAGCCCAGCTGAGCTCCTGAGTGGTGCTGGTATTTGGGGCCTGGCTTAGCCCTGACAGAGAACTTGCTGTGGGGGTGTGTGTAGCTGGTACAGCGCTCTGGGCTGTCAGGGCAGGATTAAGGCTGCAGTTTGACAAGCATTCCTGGCAGTGCTATTCCTGCCTTCCCTTCCCTTCCTGCCTTCCCCCCTCTCCCTGCCGTGCTGCTGCTGCACCCCTGTGTAAGGCTGTGCTGTGAACTGGGTCAGGGAGCTGAGCAGAGTTAAAAATAGCTTGGCAAGACAAGTTAACTGCATAGCTACAGTGTTCTGGCACAGCCCAGGGAGGGGATCAGGGCAGGCAGGGGCTGTAGGAACCAGCATCACTGACTCAAAAGAATGCTTCTCAGGCTTCCCTCAGCTGGATGGAACAGCTGTAGGATGCTTGTGATACAGACAGGCTGTTAACTCTTGAGCTGTTGGTCTTTCAGACTCCTGTATAACTGAATTTTGGATTCAAGATGCTGCATACCAAAGATGGCTGATGTGGGAAATACCTGATCACACAATCAGAGAATATCCTGGGCTGGGAGGGACCCACAAGGATCATCAAAGCCCAGCTCCTGGCCCTGCACGGGATAAACACAATAATCCCACCCTGTGCCTGGTGTGAGCAGCACCTTTGTGAAGGCACAGTTGAGTTTTAGTCACTTACACAGGAAGGTGTTTGCCGTGGACCTGATGGAGTGTGAAGATGCCAGGATGCTCATCAGCCCTGCTTGGCTGGCGTGGGATCAGCTCTCCTGGCCAGAACTGAGTCTCAGAGGTGGTTTGGGGAAAGGTGCAGTTGAGAAGCAGCTGTCAGCTCTTAGCAGGAGTCCCTGAACAGCAGCCGTGGCCACTCTGCTGCCCTGTGGCCCTGCAGTCAGTTCCCATGAAAATACGGTTGGATTCTTCTGCCAATATTGCCCTTTAACAAAAGCATCTCACTTAAACTGAGCAATAGCTGCAGCTTTCTGAGGCTTAATTCCACCATAAATTGGGCTTGAGATGGATTGGCTGTCATTTACATGAAGTTCTAGTTCACTGTTGTATCAGTCTGGCTCAATTTGTCCTGAATTTACCAACAGAAAAGAAAATAAGATGCAGAAAGGCAGAGAGTGTAACCTCTAGCACTGGGAAAAATATTGCTGTCTGGCACAGCTAATAGTCTGCGTGCTAGAAATCCATTTTAATCTCTCCTGCAGGAGACTGAGCATTCCCTTTTGTCCTTGTGCTCTTCCATCCCCCATATCTAACACTTCATGACTCTGATATGGACTGGATGCATTTACACACTTAAAAATTCCCTTCAGATCTGTTTAGAGTGATGTGCAGCCTTCCTAGTTCTGCACCCTATACTTAAACCTCCTGATGTGCTTTAGATGAAATGTCAAAAAACCTCCAACCTTTCACTATTCCAAGCTGTAATCTTGGAAAATTGTTTTGGCAACACTTCAGGAGAATTCCCAGGAGTTTCATGTCCCAGTGTGAGCTTCCTGTCATTTCTTTGCCTTTTATATCACTGGCATAAATGCCTTTTTGCTGCCTGAACCTTGTTTGTATTTTAAAAATAGTGCTTGTATTTTTGGGGCTTTTTTTTATCAGGCTATTTTTATTATAAATGTGATTCAAAGGATACAGATTAGTCTGGCCAGGTTAAAATAAACCATGAGTCTTGGCTGGAATGAAACATTAGGTCATCTAGGCTGGACTTGTCATCTGTTCCATCCCTCTACTTCCCCACCAAGCACTTTGTTTTCAGCTTATTTCATAATTAGATTTGAGCAATAAAACAGGAATAGCTGCACTGGAGAAAATGGGTTAAAATGCGTCCATGCAGGAGGCAGAGGTATGAATATAAATGAAGCTTGGTACCATTTTTGTGTGTGTGCAAGCTACTCCCAGAAGGGGCAGCTGCTTCTCCCATTTGCTTTCTTGACAGCAAGGGCCTAAGGCTTTCTAAAAATAGAAAGTCATTGAGAAAATCAACAGAGCGTGAACTGCACAGCTTTGCAGGAGGTTCCACAGTGGGACGGATGGGCTGTGCAGTGGCAGGGAGGAGGGGAGGGCACAAAGGCATCCTCTCTGTGCTCTGGGGACACGGCAGTGCATCCCAGGAAAGGCACTTGGTCCTTTTTAAAGCACCCCAGCCCTCCTGGCTGGGGGTGGGGGGGGGCTGCGTTGGCAGAGCCTGCCAGGGAATGCCAAGGGGGGTGGGTGAGGGCAGGCCGGGCTGTGGAGGTGCTGGGTGAGCCCTGGGCAGTTCTGGAAGCTCTGCTGCTCTCCTGGGGCTGTGGAAGGGGCAGCCCGGCTGTGCTGAGGGTGCCCCCTGCTCTGGCAGTGAGAGCAGCAGCACAAGTGCTTTCATGCAGAGCCAGTTCTCTGTTTACAGACTCGCTCCTTCCCTGTGGCCAGTGTTTACTCCCAAGCCTAAGTGGGAGCATTAGCCTAAGTTGTCGCTGCTGCCTGGGGGGAGGATTGCAAAGGGTTTGCCCAGGGAAGGATCTTTGCAAAGGGTTGGATGCTTCTTGCAGGAAAAGCCAGCTCTGTGCTTTGTGCAGCAAGACCTTTTGTGATCTAACCAGTTCCCAAAAAGCGCTGGAAGGTGGGGTAGAGGAAGCTGAAAAGCAGCTTATGTGACCTTTTGCCCATTTCTTGAAATAATTATTCCTCCTGCAGTGAGGTAGCACTAATCTAATAGGCAGGTACCATCTGCAGTGCTGGGATGGTACCAGTGCAACAGCTCATCCTGGGGTTTGTCTTCTCCCTCACCATCACCACTGGACAGTGGGTGCATGAAATGGTCACACTGGAATTTGTCTCTGTGGTGCTTTTGCAGTAATCCTCATTTCTTGGTATAACTGCTGTTCTGCACCATGAATGATTTCGGGAGCCTGTGTGTCATGCCTCAGAAACCCACTTCAGTCTGCCACGAAAGCCAGAGTTAATATTCCTAACTGGGATGTTGAAGAACCTGCAGAGAGAGTGTGCCAGTCCAGGATGTGACAGCTCTGTGGAAGGAGGTGTGGGCAGAAGTTTGGGGCTGTTTGGGGCAGGCAGAGTGGGGTGTGAGAACCTGGAGGGGTCCCACCCTGGATGGTGTGAAGCTCCCTCATTCCAGAGCTGCACAGGGAACAGGACGTGGATTTGCTCTCAGGAGCACATGAAGGGGGAGGAACCAGATTTAGAAATCTGCAGCCTGGGAGTTGCTCTGTTACCTTGGAGATGGGTGCAGTTACCAGCACAAACATCCTCCCCTTGCTCCGAGGGCCTGGCTGCACGTTGTCACCTGCAGGAGCTCTGGCAGGGCAGTTCCAGCTGTCCTGGGGCTGTGGCCAAGGGGACAGTCCTGCTGCAGCTGGAGAGGAATCTCAGTCCTGCCTCCCCTGGGGGCTGCTTGGCAAGGGTGCCAGGAGCTTTCAGCCTTTTCTCCAAGGAGCTGGGATCAGATTTGTGCTGCCTGTTGTAGTAGCTACAGGAGCAAGTGCTTACCCAGCAGGAGTGGGGAGGCAGGATTTGGGGTACGGATGGAGAGGGGAGCAGAGGGAAGGTCCCATGGGCAGAGGAGTACAGGGTGAGAGCTGCCACAAGGGAGAGTCCTGAGGGAATACATGAGGAAGTGCACCTTAGACATCATTTTAGAGGTGCCACCTTGCCCATATTCACCCCAGCTCTGGTGTTAGTTCTGCTGTGCAAGTGTTTGAGGTGTTTTCTGTTGCCTTGGGTGGAGTCAATCACCAGCCTGCACCTATTACTCTTTACCTCATTGGCTTCCCACATGCAGTGCTTCTAAAGCAGGGAAGGAAGTTCAAACAAGCCAGGTGTGGCTACAGCCTGACCATGTGTTCAGTGTTAGGAACTCATGGCCTTGGCCCTTCTGAAAGGCAAGATCTTGTCTCCCAGGAAAGCCAGAGGCAGGAGGGCAAAGGTGCTTGTTGGTGATTCCTCACTGACTGGGAACCAGGCTGGGTGTTGTGCTGGGAAGTGTGGGGGGAAAGCATGTGTGGAGAAGAGATCAATAGAGAGGGACCAGTCTGGGATGCCCCCACTGATCCCTGGAATTGCCATCCCTGACCTGTCTGTCCTGCCTTTGCCTCTCCAGGCAGCAGCTTATGCATCAGAGGACGGCGTTCTCACCGAGGCCATGCTCGACGCCCGTGTGGCCGATGCTGTGCAGCAGCACAGGCAGAAGATGGAGTGGCTGAAAACAGAAGGTGCTGAAGAGGACAAAGGGGCTGGCAGGAACCCCCTCCTGCCTTTCCCCAAAGGAACCCCGGTGTGAGAAGTCTGCAGGCGTCAGACCAGCGTGTGTGGGGACAAGGGCCTGGAGGGAGAGCTGGGAGGGTCCTCTGGGCAAACGTTTGGTGGGATCACATGTGGAGAGAAGTGTGTCCTTCGGGGCAAGGGGGGGTTGCTGCCTCAGCCTGCCTTGGATCTCCTGGTTTTAAACTGCACCACAAAACAAACTGGTTTCAATAAGGCAGAAGCAACTGAATTAAAGGACCCCCTTGCTGAAATCTGACTGTGTTGGTCTGTATGGCCTGTCCTCCTGGAGCGGCCCAAACCTCCAATCGTTTTCAGCCAATTCACATTTCTGGAGTGTCCCAGTGACAGTGGGAACCCAGGGCCTGGCCAAGCCTGCTGCTCCCACGTATTTATCTCTGTAGGGTTTATGTCCAGCAGAGGTATTTCCCACCTCTTTTCCCCAGATCCATGACACAGCTCCTTGCTCACATCTCCGCATGGCATCACTCTTTGCTCTCTTCACAGACTCAGGGCAGAGTTTGTTACAGAGATGGGTTTGGTGTGACTCACCTGGTTAACTTGGAGTCGACACAGGTAGTCAGAGAGCAGCCCCAGGTGATTCCCCCAAGGGTCTGCCCTTTCTCTTTGCGGGGGGGCAGGGAGCAGGCAGGGCTCAGGGGGTCTGTCTGGCACCCCCCCCATGTCCAGCACAGTCTCAAGAGATGAGTGGGGCATGTTTGCTCCCACTGCTGCCATGGAGCTGCTCTTGCAACACGAGTCTTCTGCTGCATTTCTGGAAGAGCTGAGAAATGTGCCGTTGTCAAGTCCTGAACACAAGCCTCTCTTGATGAGATGACTTTCATTCTGCTTGTGCGCATATAAGAGACAGGTCAGAAGATCTCCTGATTTTTTTTTTTCTGAGTTTGAACTGGATTTGAACTCTCTTCTCTGCTCTGAGGCCTTTTCTGTAACTACATGGTGCAAACACAGTTGCCTGACCCAAATCTGTGCCCTTGAGTACCTTGCTGAGCTGTTCTCCTCACACAGGAACTGACAGCAGCCCCAGCTTTGCCCATTTCACTGGTGGTTGTGGCTGAGCTCTGAGAGATTCACCCTGACAGGAGCTGGTGAGCCCAGGAGCAGAACCAGGCAGGTCACTGGTGGCCCTGGCCCTGCTGCCCACTGGACACCCAGGCCAGGTGCTGTCACTGCTGCTGTGGAGTGTGACAGGAAAGGGAACTCCTCATCCGAGATTTAAACGCAGGGCCCTGTCACCTCTGCCAGTCTGGGTTGCTGTCAGCCCCAGGGTGAGTGGTGTCCCTGGGGAGGTGGCACCCAAGCAGGGACAGAGGATGGCAACCCCAGGCTGAGGTGAGCTCCTGTCATGACACGGAGTGAGTTACAGCCAACAGCACTTTATTAAACTGGTATTTTGTGCTGGAGAGCGAATCTGGCAGCAGATGGATTAGTGGGCAATCCATCACTCCCATTTTGGCCGCTGCCGGCTCAAACGTGCTCCCCGTGCTCCAGCACTGCTGCTGGGAGGCAGATTTACAGCCTGGGCAGCTCTGTCTGCTCCCAGTTGCCATCCATTGAAGTATTTACTTCTGGATGTGATGCACTGGGAGCAAAGTCCCCCCCCCGTGGAAGCACAAGGATGTGAGCGCCACACGCTGTGGGACTTGGGGATGTGGGAGTGTCCCCAGTGTGATGGTTTGAAGCTCTTTCTCTGCCAGCCTGGGTTTGTGTTTTGAATGGTGAAGAAACACTCAGAATCTTTTATAATCCATTGTCTTGGGTGTGGGGTTTTATTTACTGCTCTCTGCTCTCACGTGGAGTCTGCACCAAGCCTGAAGGTGTGCCCAGACTCGGAATCTGTGCAGAAGGACTGGAGTCCCATTGAGGGTCAGACCTGCCCTGGTTGTGGTTCTGTTCCAGCGAGGAGCAGACTGAGGGATGGCACAGGACTGGCTCATGGTGGTGGATTTCACTGCTGCTGGAATGGGAAATGTTCCCACTTTTCCTTCTCAGTGCCCAAGCTGAGTTTCCTGCACTTTTTGTGCCTTTCTTGCCCATGCAGGCAATGGGCATGAGAGGCCCAGGCTGCTCCCAGAGGTAACTTGCACCCAGAATTTCACAGTAAGATATTTATCTTCCTTTAAAATCAGTTCTGGACCTCAGAGCTTCCCTGTGATCCCAGCGAGCAGGAGACAGGCAGGTGAAAATCTGGGACAGTGTCCTGTGATGTCACATAACCTGGGGGAGATCACACAGCCCTTCTTCATAGATCAGGACAGGTTTTCCCACACCTTTCCAGCCTTGTGTTTGCCCCTTCTCCTCTCTCAGTCCCCTGCCCAAAGCTGGTGAGCCGCTGCCCTGCAGTGCCCCAGCCACTGCCCTGGGGTTCAAAGGGTTGGAAAAAACACTCAGATGCAAAACATGCAAAAAACTATTTTACTGACAAACAGCAAAGGACGGCTTAGTTCCAGGAGCTGAACTGGTTATATACAAACATCTTGTTGAAAGGGAAGGAATGGCTGAAATACACTCGCTCATTGACCCAAATAAAATCACAGTGTGCTTTTTCTATTGCCTCCCCCACCCCAAGCTCTCTCTGCACCTTCAGCTGCTCCCTCAGCACAGATTGTCACCACTCCAGCACAGCCACTGGAAAGCACAAACCCTGGGTGACATCTGCCTGTGCAAGTATATTGAATAAAAAAGTTAGCCATTATTGCTTTTCAACCACAGTAGAGATTATTCTGTGATTAGACTCGGAGCAGAGTATAATCTCTCGCTTAGTCTCGCCGTGTGCTGTGCCTCTCCCTGCCTGATGCATGCAGAACTGGTTTGGGTGCAGAAAAAAAGAAAAGGTTTAACAACCAGGGAAAACAGCACTCCAAGCTTTGTTTTGCTCTTGTGTTCTCTCTTCAGAGCACTAGTGAGAAAATCTGCCTAAACCGAGTGCTCTGTCCTGCTTGGTCAGTGTGAGCTGGGACTGAGCCACCCCGGGGTCTCCCCTCCCGAAAATCCCAGGGCTCAGCTCCAAGAGGGGGACTAAAACTGGCAACCCTTTTGGAAAAGAAATGAGTGCAAATGAGTGGGAGGCACTAGGGGAGGAGCAGGCTCATGCAGTGAACACGGGAGGACACGCACAGGGGTGAACACACGGACACACACACGGACCCGGAGCGGGATCCTGAGGGCTCAGCCAGGATCCAGCTCCTCTTCAAACCTGCCACCCTGTCCCCCTCCTCTGCTCCCTTCTCCTGTGCCCCAACAGTCCCCCTGCACAAAGATCTTAGACTTGGCTTATTTTGTTTTACATTTTCTCACTCCATTCACTTGCTGCTTCTTGTTCTCCTGAGCCAGGCTGAGGGGGCTTCTCACCCTCACCCTGGGGCAGAGCCAGCAGCCCTGTGTCCCTGCCCTGTCTGGCCCCTGCCCTATATCCATTGCCTCACTCAAACACAGGTCTGTCCCATCAACGTATCCAGGCTGAAAAATGATTTATCCAAATGCCTATTTCTACCTCGTGCTCTGGTGATGGAAGTACTTCTGTTCTTTCACATCCAGAGGTGCTCTGGGAGTTTCTGCTGGCTGTTTCTACCTTCAAAGCCCCCTGAATGCAGAAGGAGCCTTCATCACCTCCATGATGGCCCACACTCTGCATCAGTGCCAAGCTGAATGTTAAGTGCTGCTCTGGAGCTGCCCGGAGTAAGATCTGAAATGAGCCTGAGCTCCCTGTGCCGCTGGCTGAACTCCTGCCAACCCCCTCCTCGTACAGGGGACTCTAGAGGCTGAACATCCCCTCCCTTTTCACCATGTGCTTTCTCCCAGGCTGGGCAGTGACTTTGGCTCAGGGTTTTCTCCTGCCTGGGCTCACCTACGCCTTATCCAAGGCGGGCAGAGGCTGTTGGTGTTTGTGTCTGCACTGCCTGCTGTGGCCTTCAAGCACCAGCTCTGGGTCTCTCCAGGCTCAGCTCACCTGCCAGCACTTGCATGGCTTTCCCAGCCTTCCCTCCCAGAGGAGACGCTCCAATCCCTGCATCACATTAGTGGCTGTGTTTAACATCCCTTTTCCTCTCTTCTCGCAGCTGAGCACAACCAGAAAATGAGGTGGAATAGCAGTGAGAGTAACTAAAACCAGCCCACCCTGCTCTCAGTGCCCGGGACACACATTCCAGACTCCCTCCTGGTCTGACTATGGATAAAGTGCTGCCAGGTACTTCAGCCAGGATGGGCCAGTTGATGTGTCCCTGGCTGAGCAGTAACAGGGCAGAGGGGATGGATGGATGGATGGAATCACCGGAGACACTTTCCCAAACTGCTCCTCAAAGAGGAAGGGTCCTTCTTGTTTGTATGGCCAGGGGGTTTATTCAGCAGTGCTGGTACTGAGGACAGGATTTGATTTAAAAAAGGAGCCACTGGTTGATGCAATGGATTTCTCGATCCCCTGCTGTTTCCTGCCCTGCCTTTCCACACCTCCCCTTTGCAGCAGCTCCCAAGCACCAGCACATACACACCCATGGGGTGTGCAGGCAGCCAGACCTGGGCTCCTCACACCAAAACTGCAGCAGAACGTTCCCAGTGCCAATCCCAGCTCTGGAGAAGCGGCACACACCGTTTTAAGCTCTGCCTCTGCCCTAAAAATAGCCCACCAAGTCCCCCCCACCATCAGAGCCTCCCTCAAAGCATCTGGCGGGCGAGTGCTGAGACATGGCCCACACTTCCCACTCCCGTGTCCTGCAGTTCCCATTCCATGTCCCACAGAGCTGCCACCAGAGACACAACTGCCACCTGCGAGCTTTGCCACCCCTCTTTTCCCTTCCTGCCCTTCTTGTGCCACCTCCCTGCCTGCCAAAGCCACTTGCTCCTCACCCCTTTCTGCCTGGGGTTGTTTTGAGTGGTGGTGGTGTTGTTTCCATCCGTGGTTGGTGTTTTGGTTTGTTATTTTGTGTGTGTCTGTGGATCAGAGGCAAGAGAACAACAAACAAGTCAACACTAGTACATCTGGGACAATTAAACAAGGAGAAAACACCCCCCCACACACACGACCAGAGAGAAGCAGAACAAACACAAGCACAGAGGGACAGTGTGACGGCAGAGCACGGACAACCGAGCTGACAGCAAGAGTGACAACCCCACTGGGACAGAGGGACAGGAGAGGACACAGCAGCCAGGGCTGGGAAGGCTCCCCCCTGGAGCAGGAGCAGCTCAGGGGGTGGCACAGGGACAGCAGTGATGGTGACAAGCAGGGGCTGCAGTGCAGTGATGGTGCTGGGCTCCTGCAAGGGCCAAAACCCTCCTTCACCTTCTTCTCTGAGGGCTTTGTCACCTCGTTGCCCAAAGAGGGGACATGGCAGACACGTGGCTGTGGGGGACAACCCTCACCCGTCTGGTTTTGGGCATTCAATATCCCGTGGGACTGGGCTGCTCCTGTGCAGGGGGCGAGACACCACTGCAGCCCTTGTGGGAGCTTATCCAGCCCACAACGGGCACATTCCCATCTCTGTTCCACAGGGTGGAATCTACAGCGGCTTCCAGGACTCAGAGGAAAAACCACCTGACACCAGGAGCTGGCCCCGTGTGCCTGTCCTGCTGTTTGAAACCACCCCTGCACAGAAGATGCAGCAGATCTCTTTGGTCAGGAATAGAATTCCCTCCCTGCATGGGAAGGAACTTTACTCCGTATTTACTAAGGATGAAAATCAAACCCCTTGTCAGTTCCCCATTGGTTCAGTTTGTGCTGGGACAAACCTGCTCTGTGAGGGTGTGTCTGGTTTCTGTGAATTTAAGACCATTAAATTACTCCTGTTAAATTTAACTGCACTGAGAATACTTCTGTTTGATTTTTTGACCAAGTGTGAACAAGAGGCGAGCTCACAAGGTGCGAGCTACAGACCCAGATTTTAAAAAGTCTGTTCTTAACTAATGGGATTCTGTATTGTCCTTCTTCCAGAGCCTCATGCTCTTCTGAAATTCTGGTGTGGGTCAGACAGACCAGACTTAGCGAGTGAGAGCCATCATTTCCCTCTTTCCAGTTGTTCCATATTTAATATTTCAGCCAAGATCAGCTGCTAGAGTAGGGCAGAACCAGCCTTTACATTCAGTCTCAGTTTAGGTCACTGCCTTAAGTCTCTCTTGTGAGAGTTTCCAAGTGGAAAGATTATTTAAAGTGCTTTTTTTTGCCCCCCATAAATAGCTGCAGAGACTCAATATTTGACCTTATCACGATGGAATTTTCTCCTCTACATAATGTTGTCCCACCAGAAGACACGTTGGTGACACAGGACCTGCTCTTCCCTGCCAGTTCAGGGTGTGCCATGGCAGAAGGAGGTTGCAAAGCCGTGTGTCTTGGAAAGGAGCTGCTCAAGGAAAAGTCATTCCCTGGATCCCAACAGGTGGCTGCAGACATTGCAGCCACGGGGAGCCTGGAATGACAGTCAAACTGACATAAGTATGGACCAGGCAATTACTTAGGCCCAGACAGAAACTGGGGCTCCAAAAGAAAGAGGCACTAGGGAACAGCAAAGGTAGGAATGGCAGAGGAATGGGAATGTTTGGCTCTTGGGGCTTGTCATTAACTGAACTGATCCTGGGCATAGCAAATAGAAAAAAAAAAACCAAGACACAGAAGTTGAAGCAGGGAGAAGGGAGTGGAGTGATGGTGTCCTTTTCCCTCCACAGATATTGCCGTCAAACAACAGGAGGCCACTGACAGTGTCAGGGAACCCACAGAAGAAACCAGCAGTTTCTGTCAATATTCATCATCTCCTGTTCTGGGTGTTTTCCCCACCTGAGCACAAACCCACTCAATAGAAAATGATGAATGAAGGAGAAATGGTTTCAGGGCTACCATTTAAATCCTTGGGGCATCTCCCTCCTTTATTCCTCTCCATCAGTTCTCTCCCTTCCCCCCCACAGCCAGCAGAACTGTGGTCTGGGCACACGCGCTGCTCTGCCCAGCAGAACAGGACCACAACAGGACCACCACGGGGAGCAGAGACCACCACACAGGGGCTTTCCCAGCTCCTCCAGGCACCTCTGCCTGCAAGGGAGGGAGCTCTCTGGGTGTGGTCTCTGGTGTCAGACCCTTGATCACAGTCAGACCTTAAAACCCACATCTAAGCTTTGACCAGGGGAAGCAAAGGCAACACCACATTAGAGCATCCTCATACTTTGAATCAGCCATGTGAACACGGGACATTTGGGACTCTGGAGAGGAGTTTGGCTTCAGGGCCACGTCTGTCTGTCCCTCAAGCCAAGCCCAGCCAGCTGCTATTCCAGCTCGGGGCAGGAACACAGGAAAGAGGTGTTTGTCCGTGTGCAGGAGGAGTGAGACTGTTCACAGGACCCTCCCCCTGCACTGTCCATGGTTTTGGGGGGCCTTAACCAGGGCCTCGGGCTCACCCCCTCCAAAAGAGGGGGGAGCAGCTCCTTCCCTCCCAGACAGGGGTGGGGGGTGTTTATGAGCAGAGGGGCATGATCAGGGGGCAGAGTCAGATCCAGAACCATCCCACTCCTGCCTCCCTCCCTCCCTCCTCTCCAGCTCTAGTGAAGAACAGCAGCACTGACACCACCAAGGTGCCCCCAGCGGGGTGAGCCAGGGGGCTGTGAACCCGACGGGGCTGTTCCTCCGGCACTGAGATCCCTTGGATTGCTTAAGGCAGGTTTCAGCGTACAGCCACGCAAACAACAATCCACTTGCACATTCCCAGGATTTCCTTCCCCCACAGCAACTCCCCAAAACATGAACCAAAGCAAAAAGGGGCACTGTGCCTTCCCAACCCGCTGGCAGCAGTGCCCGTCCAAACCTGTGACCAGCCAAGGCATTTTAGCAACAGAAGGGACAGAGCAGAGCAAAACCAAGCCAAAGGACCAAAGAAACGGGGGACTTGAGCTCTTGCATGAGACACTCTGCATCTTCTTCGTGCTGTCCCACCTCCATCCCCTTGGCCAACATTCCCCTCAGGGCAGCTGGATGTGCAGGACAGCCGGGAAATGCCAGGAAAAGGGGGCTTGAAAGTATAATGCAAATCTCTTTTCTCTTTTTTTTTTTCGTTTGTCTTTGTTTGTCTGCTTTTTTTTTTTACATATATACACAAGTCTGACAATAAAATGTGGAACACAGTGCAATGTCTTGGCTGCGTAGCATCCAGGACTGGCTTAGTTGTGCATCGTGGTGTGTCCTGGGGGCACACGGGATGGATCAGTAAAATCGTGTCCTCGGCTGGGCTTCCATGGAGGAGCAAACCAGAAGCTGTTCCTGGCGGAAGGAGAGCGAAGTCCTTTTTCCAAAGCTCACTGCAGTCTCTGGAGGGGAAGGCTTTCCTCAGAGGTGCCGTGGGCTGGGGTGCCCGTTATGGTACAGCTTCTGTTTGATGTGCACCATGTTCCCAGTCGCCTCCTCGTACTGCCTGTGGTGACGTTTCCTGAACTCCTTCAAGTTACAAAATTTTGGAATCCAGGACCAGGAATTGTCTGGAAGGCAGAAAGGAGAAGGGAGATGAGATATGGCAGGAATGGTGGGGGCCGTGCTCTCCTGGGGCTGTCCCACCGCAGTCAGGCAAAGCGACCCTTCAGGAACCGAACAGGGACAAGGTGGGGGGTGGCAGCAGCGGGACATTCTCTGCCCCTCAGCTCATGCAGCCCGGGCAGTGCCAGTTTTCAATCCAGTGGTTCAGCTCTCGGCCCCTGGAGCAATATTTCCTCTGCCATCCCATTTTCTGTGAGAGTTCGGGGCGATTCCACCCAGAAACACACACAGCCCGACCCCCCAAGGGACAGCTGGAAAGCCCCAGAGAGGGACAGATTGTGTGAAGCTGAATGACTGTGCTGGGAAATGGTTGGACTCGATGATCTTGGAGGTCTTTCCAGCCAAATGAGCCCGAGTGCAGGACTGCAGCTGCCATGGGGTGGCTGTGCCTGCTCTGACCAGCTACTCCAAACACAACCTACTGTCTGAGCTTCTGTAGAATATTTTCTATTTTAAGCAATCTCCTCCATCAGGAAGGAGCTATAGGTTATTCCAACAGACCACGATTTAAGCTGATCAGGCCACAATGTGACATTGAGTCACTGCTAAGTGGTGCTCATGTATTTCAGGGAGGGCTCCTCACTCTGTACCAGCACAGAATTCGTATTACCCCTACCCCTGTCTCACAGGCACAGGCACCAGCTCACTCTTTGGAGGGAAATTTTAGCCCTCTTCCACAGAAAAACAGATTCCTTTCCGCTCATTGCCTTTAAAATGACTAATTTGCGCAGCTGATTTGAATGAATAGCAAATACCTAAAGGAATATTGCACCGTTGGCCAGCCTTTTCTTAAAGCCTTAGAACAGGCATAGACAGGGGAGGGGGAAAAAATGAAACAAAAGAGATCAATTAGCTTAAATACTAAATTAATTACTAAAAATAGAGTCTCCATTCACAAGGGGTGGGTTAGATGGTGGTCCCACAGCTCCACCCCTCCTGCCAGCCCTGCCCCCGTGGGCACTGGGCAGGGCACAGCAAAGCTGCTCTCATGGACAGGGGGTGTCAGGGCCTCCAAACTGGCCTCAAAAAGGTCCCTCTGCAAACCCTGACAATGGTCCTTCTGCTCTGGGAAGTGGCAGCACCACAGCCCAGAGAGAGTCCTGCCTCAGAGCCTGCTCACACAGGGTTTGGGAAGACTAATGGGAAATTAATATCACTTTTATCTGAGTTTTCAGAGGGAGATAGTCCACTTCCCTAATTAGAATTTCTTACAGCTTTGCAGATAAATCTTTCCCTTGCTCACCCTGCTTTTCCTCTGAGTTGTAATTTCACAGACACCATCAGTCAGAGCAGGAGACACTGAGATTTATAGGTGCACTGTGAGGGAATTTCAAGTCATTCCCTAGTTTAATAGTTTTTCTGTCTTTTTTTTTCCCTCCCAAAGATTGCAATCCATGGGGTGTCCGTGCTGAGGGAGCAGACTGGGAAAGGGAAGGAGCGTCGGTTTGTCCTTCTCAGGGTGTTAATCCGGGATGCTCAACTAACTGGTCCAAAAACTAACTAGTCTGGACAAGGCTTTTCCCTGTGGGGGTGATGTCACTACATCTGGACACATCTGGACAGCAGTGAGGGTGGGAAACCTCAGCTGACACAGCACAGATGTCTGCCATGGTCATCACAATGTCACAGGTTTATACAACCACACAGGGCTGCTCTCCATCAGCAGAAGCCCGGCTGTAAATTAGAAAAATCCAGATTTTTTTTCTAGTTTTTTTGTTGTTAAATCCGGATTTTGGAAGTTTGGTCTGGCCTGGAAAGACTCTGCCCAAACGTGCAGCCACAGAACCCCCATCCCCATCCTGCCCATGGGAAAACACCTCCCTTTGCATCCAACACCCCTCTGCACCAACACACACATTCCCCTTCCCAAAGCACAGCCCTTGGGGCTGGGATCCTGAGCTGGCTACTCCCACATCAACATTCCTGCTTGCATCACAGAATCATGGAGTATCCTGAGCTGGAAGCGACCCGCGAGGATCATCGAGTGCAACTCCTGGGATAAAAAGGGCTGGGATGCGTCCGGCCAGACTTGTGCCAAGTCCACACGGAATAAACGTGGCGAAGGGTGTGGATCTCCTCCCTCTGCACCAGCTTCCAAGGGCAGGGCCAGGGATTCAGGGCAGAGGAGGAGCCCGTGGGGCTGCACTTACCATACCGTCGGCTGGTTCTCCAGGCTCGCACCGCATAGTGGAGAACCCCGTCCATCCACACCAGAAACCAGCTTATACAAAAGCCCAGCAAAAGTCCCAGCATCAGGTCAATCTCCTGCTTGGTTACATTGTCAGTCACAAAGTAATTCTCCGAGGAGTCCACCACCGACTGGTCCCCGTCGTACGGGATGACATAATGGACATGGTGCCTGTGGTGGGGAACAGGAGCAGCATCAGCGCGGGGGAACAGAGCACCTTGAGCATCCAGCCCTCGTGGCCAGGGGCTGGGGTAACACCGCTCCTCCCAGCTCCTCCCACCAGCCCCCCTGGAGCAGAAGTGCTGTCCTGGCTTTTGGTGGAGGGGAATTGGCAGAGAGTGGAGGTAGGACAGCACAGAAACCCCACCTCAGGCCGGGAACTCTCGTCACGTTCCCGACACGGGCTCGCTGTGCCCGAGTTCTTCATCTGCAACACGGAATATTAAGGACTGCAGGAGGTCAGAGCAGGCACCCCCAGGGACACAAAGGTCACAGCTGCCTCTGTTGGAGGCAGAGGCCACTAATGCCTTGTTGCTGGGAGCACACAGCAGCCTTGTGGCCCTGCCAGGGCCACCGCCGTCCTCCCCCTGCCCTGCAGCACAGCCCCAGGGATGAGCGGTCCTGCTCCATGTCCCACCTCCCGGAGCGAAATGAGACTTGTGTCCCTCCCCTGTCAGAGCAGAGGATGTTCATAAGGCACGGAGCAGGCATGTGAAAGCAACCCTGAATTCCACCTCCGACAGCAGAGGAAGGAATTCCTCCTGCAGTGT
>JAWWEU010000055.1:5211861-5237765 GCA_035583155.1 Acropternis orthonyx | reverse complement strand
TCCTTCCTTCCTTCCTTCCTTCCTTCCTTCCTTCCTTCCTTCCTTCCTTCCTTCCTTCCTTCCTTACTTCCTTCCTTACTTCCTTCCTTCCTTCCTTCCTTCCTTCCTTCCTTCCTTCCTTCCTTCCTTCCTTCCTTCCCCCTTGCTTTTCTTCATTTCTTCCTTCCTCCGTTCTTTCCTCCCTTTTTTCCTTCCTTTCTGTCTTCTTTCTTTCCTTCCCTCTTCTTTCTTTCTTTCTATCAGGTTTTACATAGGATCCTGTTCCAGTTTTCATAGCAGAACACAAGCATTTGCAGATATTTAACTTGTAAAAATACAGTAATTATCACCGTTACATGGTTAAATCCCCCCCGAAATGTGCCCGCGGATGGTCGGGCGGTGCCTCTGCCCCCTTCGGGGCTCACACCAGCAGGGTTGCGGTCCAGGGCGGGACTGTGGGAAGAGGCAGAGCTTCCCCTGAGCTGATACAAACCTTGTTCAAAGAAATGGAGACTACACAGGTATTTTTATTAATGGTTCTACCTTCAGACGCAGGCTGTTTTAACCTCTTGGCACTGGAAATTTAAATATACTCGGCAAGGATGTCATACAGAGAGAAAGACACGCCAGGAGGTCAGCTGAGAGCAGCGAGAATGCTCTGGGTCTTAGTGCAGACTGGGAGACCGAAGGAGAAGGGATACTCCTCTTCCTCCTGCCTTCTGCCAAATGCCATTTCCTCTCTCTGCAGCAGCACCAACCCCCGATCCATCCCGCGGCTCTGGAGCCAGCGAGCTGATTGTGCAGCACAGCGGGAGAGAGCAGTGCTCCATGCCAGCATCGCACCGTAATTAATGCTCTCCGAACGACCTTGAAAGATGTGCACGAGAGTACAGGCTAGTCTGAGTGTGGAAACAGAAGAATTCTAAGGAAACAATGATAAAAACACAGACCTAAGCAGTGTTTGAAGACCCTTTGAACCGTTACATTGGTAAAAGTTGCAGATGCAGTTTTCATTCCACACCAAAAAAACCCAACCAAACAAAAAAAGCTGGTTTCTTTTTTGTTTGTATTTTGATCAGGTTTTAATAGGGTCCTGTTTCAGTTTTTATAGCAAAATGTAAGCATTTGTCCATATTTAACTTGTAAAATAGAATAATTATATGGTTAGATGGTTAAACCCCCAGAAATGTGCCTGAACACATTGCTGTAGTTCTTCACTGTGTTACCTACTTGGAAACACAAGATCTGCAGATTACTGTGTAAGTTTTTTCTTGAAGTGTTTATTATCTTACATAGTTGAAAATGTAACAAAAATCATATTCCAAAGCCTATTTTTATTTCATAGACTAAACAAAACCAAGCCCAAATCATACACCTTGCACTTCACGGAACGTGTTACGTGCATACACACAAAGTGTGATTTGCAGCAATGTGGAACTTGTTTAAATAGTTTTGTTTTCTGGTGCACTGACCATCAACATGACTCAATGGTCTGACATCAGGACACCTCTTCCTGTCAGAAAGACTGGCCTTTTAAATCATATGCTTCTTGATGAAATCTTTAATTTAACAATACCAAGTATTATATTTCCACATCTAGTTTTTGAGCAAATTTAATAGGGGTGCCTGCTAACCTATAAAAAGTTGCTAGAAATCTCTTTTAATACCTAGAGTTATCAATCAAAAAACAGGATCATATAGAAGAGGATGCTGAAGTTGTAGTTATGGCTGCTCTCCTTGGAAAACACTCAGTTACAGGAGCAGTAAGAGCTGCTGAAGGCACTTCTTGGTGGCTGAGGCAAACTTACCTGTGGAATTCCAGCTGGATGCAAAACTGAAGATCTGAAAGCCCTTCCCGAGAAATGTGAGGGTGCTCAGGAAATGGCTGGAGCCAAACCAAGCAAGTTTTGCCTCCTTAAACTGTCTGCTTCTCCCAAGTACTACGAAGAGCAGATTGCACTCCGGAACTGTCATCATTTCCGTGACCAGGGAAGGGATCTGGCACCAGCCTCTGAGGTTGCTTGTGATTAACCTCTCACTGAGTTCTGCTGAGAGATCCAGCAGGAGGGTCTGGCATGTGGTACAGGGAAGGAAAATAGTTGGCACAGCAAAGAAGAGCCTGAACCCATCAAAAAATCTGTACCAGGTTAACTATACCTTCTGCACCACGTCCTTTGGCCCTGCACTGAGCACTGAACAATCATTTATGCAAGAGCCAAGCAAGCCCACATGCTTTGGCTTGGTCAGCCTGCCTGTGCTGGCTTCACACGCGTCTTTTGTCTCATTGTTTGCTCTCTTAGTAATCCAGCTGTTTCCCAAGACCTTCTTCCGTGCCCCAGTGTGCAATAAAACTCAGCCTGGACTTCTCACGTCATCGCTTCAACAGTTCACTGCTCGGGCTAAACACCGTGACTGGCTCTGAGCAGTGAACCCCCAGCAGCACGTCAAAACCAGCAGCATCCCAGATTGCACTCCAGGCCTTCAGACAGACCCAGCACCACGGGTTTTCAGCTCTTCTGGTTCTCCTCCACTGGGTTTATTGTCTCCTCTTAGAGGAAACAGTGAGCTGATATTAAAATGGGGGCAGCTTGCTGTAGGCCAGGCAAGGAGCACTAACCAGCCACAGCTCACAATTTATGCAACACTGCTAATTTTAGTCTTGGGTACGGCCAGGGCAGACAATCCCCAGAGCAGAGATCATCAGCTCTCAGCTAAGGGCAGTGCATGACATATGGTTGCTAAAGCATCCTCCTAGCAGGGAGCTTTACATTTCGGCCTGAGTTGCTACAGTTCCCTCCAAGTCATAACTTTGAGGGTTACTCATCCTAGACATGCAAACGCAGAGAATCTGCCTCCGAAGCCAGATAGCTCCTGCAGTCTGAATCAGAGTGCAACCTCTCTCCCCCACTGGGCTTCTATTTCCAGTGCTTGATTCACTTCCAGTAGGGCCTGAACTTACGTGCTCTGACAGTCCCAGGCTCAGGGAAGCACAGGAGAGGAGTGAATGAACTGCGGCAGGCACAGAGCTGTGCTAAATACCTCGCTGGGGCAGCCTGGGCACAGAGGTTTGGCACTCCCACCACAGCCTGTGTGGCCATGGATCCTGCCCTGAGCTGTGGAACAATGACATCTCAGCACCCAGCTGAGAACTGGAGGTATTTCTGACCAGGATGCTCTGAACCGGTAACTGCAACTCCGGCTAATCTGTTCTGAATGTGCTATTTATAGCAGGCACTGGCAGCCCAGCAGCATTGCATCACACAGCAGGGCTGGCACAGAGAGCACTAACGCAGCATTAACCATTGCAAGGCACCCTGGATGTCTTAAACCAGTGAGCTCCTCAGTGGAGTTGGCTAATAGAGCACTTCCCAGGCTCCCTGGAACTGCCACTGACAGCTCTTCTGCCTCTGGCACCTTTGCTTATTCTGACTGTTCCACTCTGCCCCAGGGCTGGACTTGCAGAGTTGATTGTGCTGGTAAGAAACACAAGCAGAATAAAAATGAAGAACCAAAGAGACCTATGAGAGGTAAATTTCAAGCTCCATTACAACCAGCGGAAGGAAAAAAAAAATCAATAGTGTCAGAATGAAAAAGACTGAGCTTATTGGGAAATAAATATTGTTTTCCCAAGTGTCTAAAAGTGCTTACAAAATATGCCCCAAACAAGGGATTAAAAAAAGCTTAACTAATTCAAACAGAGAACAAAAATCTCTCCTCTGCTCTTTCACCAGGTGGTGACATTCGACCCATTCATTTGATGAGTGAGGTCTCAGAGTCCAGGACTTCCAGCGTGGTGATGAGGAAGCAGGAGACAGCTCAGACACGTGGTGCTTGCACAGGGCAGGGAGTGTGACAGCTCTGCCCTGTCAGTATGACTAAACCAGGTCCTGGGCTTTGCGATATCATGATTGAGCCCACTCTCCTTTCAGCTGCCTCCATTTTAAATCCCAGGGGCTCCAGCTGACTCATCCCTTCTTTCTACCTGAGGTCACGTAAGGTGTCTTTTGCAGACCAAGTGAAGTACCATGGGTTTCAATCTACTGCATCAACAGAACACTAGAAATACCCAACTTGCTGATTTAAAACCTTTCTAGAAGAACCACAATTGATCTTAGCTCCCTGTCAAGTGTTGGGAGACTGGAGATAAGCTGAACAGGATGGAATTGCAATAGTTGGGCTGCAAGTATTCCTTCTTTCCCATTTCTTTGTGTGGCAGTCCCTGCCATCATCACAGAAGAGCCTGTCCTAGCTCAGGCCAGCCCACATCTCCAGGAACTCAGGGAGCAGCAGCAATGCCAGGCCAAGATGCACAGCATTGGATGGGGAAGCTCCAAGCTCAGCAGGACTGTCACAGCTCACAGCCAAGGAGAGGAGAACTCCACAGGGTTCTGTTCCGAGTCACTGGGAGGGTCTCTGCACCAGGAGGAGGATTCATTCCCACAAACACACAGGCACACACACACTGCTGGCACATGGTCACGTCTGTGGGAGCTCATGGTTGGTTATTGCCCCTGAACTTGCTCCAGACAAAGAACAGGAAAACCTCCTCTAAACTCGCTCCCCACGTTACTCAGGGCGGGAGCAAAAAGGCTGTGTTAAAGAAACACCACTGAGCAAAAGATTTTATGAAGAGAGATTCCTTTGTATTAGCGATCAGTCGAGTAAGTCCAGGTACCAGCTGAGGCACCCCTCTGCTGCCCAGGGGGGTAAAAACCTCCAAACCAACAAAAAAAACCCCTCCTCTCCAGCCTGGGAGGGGGTATGGAAAACAAGAGGGTGAGGAACACAGTAAATCAAAAAGTGCTTCTAGGAAAAGCAGCAGGATAAAATCATTCCTACAGTCTGAGAGCACTTCCATGCCATTCACTGGAGAGTCAGTGCTCCCCACACGATGTGCTGCACGTCTGCGGGGCCCCTGCTCAGGGCCTGCAAGAGTTACCTCCTCCTGCCTTTGTTCTGGGCAGTGTTTAATACAGGAGCCAGTTCCCAGGAGGAGTTCCCATCCCCTCATTCCTGGAGTATCCCGTTTTCCTTCAGCATCTCTCAGTAGTAGTCATCCTTCTTGCCATCAGCTCCCTGTACGCCTGCACGATCCTTCCGCTCTTGGACAAGCTCCAGGTCATCGTTGTCATCCACCTCACCTCCGTGATCCTCCTGGGGTGCAGAGGGAACAGCCAGGAGGGAAAAATTAGCAAGGCCTGGAAAAAGAGACCCTAACCAGCAGCACACCATACTCCTCCCAAGTACAGCTGCTCCACTGCACCAGCCCAGCCTCAGAAACTTGGGAGAACAGGGAAGAAGCCACCTCTTCCAGGGACTTTCAGGTGTCACCGGCAAGCCACTCAGCCAAGGCACAGAGGGCTTGCCATGGTCAGCCTGTTTGTTTTAAGCACATTTAATACCCTGGCATGACAATGCAACTTTGACATCTCAGCCTGTTGCCACACAAACAGAAGACACTCTGCAGCCACCACATGTGAAACTGTGTCCCAAATCCCACCCATGAGGAGCAGCAGCCAGCACAGCATCCATAGGCACTTTTAGGTCCAACTATCCAGTGCAGAGCCTACAAGAGGCCTGGACACACACAGGGAAAGGACACCTCCTGACACCAACTCTGTTCTGCCCACCCTCTATTTTCCTGCTCTCCTTGTTCCCAGCAGGCAGCCCAGACCCTCAATTCCTCACCAATCATGTTGAAACTGCAGGAAAAAAACACAGCGGCCACTCACAAAGGGCAAGGAGAGGAGGAATGAGACTGGAAGAGGATCCTTCATTTCTATCTATGTGAGCCAGAAGGCACCAGGGTGATCCTCTCTAGCCCATGCATGGGGAAACACTGATCTGGCCTGAGCTGCACTGGCACAGCCTGTGATTGCCCCCAGTTCCTGCTTGGGAAGCATCCCACAGCTCAGCTGCTGCAGATGGATGCAGACAGAAGTGAGGAGAGGAGACAGAGCAGAAAGGGTACTCTGAACACCTGAGAAAGGGAGCAGAGGTTGTTCTGGAGCCCCACCTCAGTGGGCAGGCAGAGGCAAACCTGAAGTCAGTGCTCACACCTGGCTTCCCAAAAGCTGAGCCCTCCCCAGCTCCCGGCTCCCAACAGCCCCACGTAACCAGCACCCCAGAGAGGGAAAGGGGAAGAACCTTGGTGTCGTACAATTTCTTGCTCCTCATCTTCTTGATAGTCATCCACTGGGTCTTCTCTGGGCTTGGCAGGTCTGCCAGCATCCTGAAAAATACAGTCAGACACTGCTGACAGTGCCCCAGCCTGCTCCCATTCCCTGCCAGGGATACACTCGGCATTGGAGCCTCGGGTCTGGAAGACTGGGCTGCATCAGGAATCGGGGGGAGCAGAGAGACAATCAGGCAACCCGAACTCCACACACTTTCTCCATCCAGTCTCTCTTCCCAACTGCTGGCAGCAACTGCCCAGCTCCTGCCACTGTGGAGAGAGGTTTCTCCTGCAGCAGGAGGGTCCCAGGGCAGTTGCCTCAAGCCCCAGGACTGCAGGGAATCTCTGAGTTATTCAGGGAACACAGCACAGCCTGATCTGAAAGCCAGGAATTTATGTCTCTAACTCTTTCCACATTTTCACTAATCTCAAGGAGGTGTTGCTCTCTTGGTGCCAGCATCTCTCTCCTTTGATTTCATTGGCCTGGATGTCTTTTTTTTTTTCCCCCTTAATCTCACTATTAATCATGATTTTAAAGCCTGACAGATAAAACACTCCTTTTTAAAACAAGCAACACTCAGCTGCTTGTCAAAACAAGCCAACATTTCCCTGATGCAGAATCTGGCTTCAGGCTGCAAGAAACACTTTGTGAAGTAAATGGATTCCATGTGCAAGGAGGCAAACCAGGAGGCAGAGCTCTGACACTGCTGCCAGGAGCCTGAAGCAGGCAGGGCTGCACCGGCCAGAACCCGAGCAGAGGTTCATGTTATTGTCTCTGGTTTTGGTCTCAAGGGCATGAAAGGCCACAGCCCCTCTGCAGGAACAGCTGGCAGTGAGCCAGCCCCTATTCCACATCTCTCCAGCCACGGAGGTGTTGCAAATGCCAGGGGCGACTTCGAAAAGCAGAGAGGACAAGGCCAGAACAAGCTCTGGCACTGACCAACCTGCCAGCTGTCACTCAGAAAGGGGTTTCTCCTGCCTGCCACGTCCTTGCAGTTGGGATTATGGATCCATCCAGGAACATGATGTTTTGAATCCTTAAGCTCTGCCTCCCCCCATCCACAGCTGGGGATCCCTCCCTGGCCCTGCTGGCTGCCCTCATGTCAGTCACCTTCAGTGGCTTCTCCTTCGACTCTTCTTTCACGCTGGGCCCCTTGAACTTCTGCAAACCTCCCACCTTCTCTTCGAAGTCAGGTCTCTCCAGCTCAGCTTCCTCAAACTCATCCTCACCTTGGTTGTTGGGATCCTGGGCAGGATCTGCAGCATCATCTGGCATCTGGACAAGAAAAGCCTCCTGTGAATACCTGGCAGGATGTCCCCTCAGGAGGGAGAAGGCTTGATGCCCTCCCAGCAAGCAGAGTGCAGGCTTGGAGCCCTCAGTCATGACTCCCCAAGCCTGGCAGTGCTTGTAAAAACAAAACCCCCGTCTTCGTTATCCCTCTGGATCCCTCCAGATCCAAGGAGTTTGGAGTTGCACATTATAGAAACTTAAGGGTAGTTACTGACTTATTGGACTCTTATTCCAAGCCAGCGTTGCATCCAGATGACACACAGCACCAGGGCAGGTTGGGTGGGGCCCTGAGCAGCCTGGTCTGGTGGAAGGTGTCCCTGCTCATGGCAGGGGGTTGGCACGAGATGATCTTCAAGGTCCCTTTAAACCCAAACCATCCCGTGGTTTTATGATTCTGTCATCACTTACCATTGGCTCCTGGACAACAGCCTCTTTCTGAGGGGGCAAGTTCTCCTCCCTCTCAATCACTCCTGCATCTGCAAGGAACAGGCACAGTTAGTGATGTCTCCTCAAAGTCGGTGTCTGAACTCTGTGCCAGGCAGGGATTTGTCTCGACCTGCCTGCGAGCCAAAGCTCTGTGTGTGTTTGCAGAGAAATGCTCCTTCCAAGCCATGAGGGAAACCATACCCATTTCCAGCTCCTCCTCATCCGCTCTCTCCTTCTCTCCCTGCTCCTCTCTGGGATGCTCTTCCCCTCTCCTCGGGCTGGGGGGCTGGGAGCTGCCCCTCTGCACGCCCTGCCCAGGCTGGGGCTCAAAAGGAAGGTTCTTTGGGTAACCATGTGCTTGTTCTTCATCCATCTGGGCATTCACCTTGTTAACTATGTCTTTCCAGCTGCAACAGGGGTATGAAACAAAACATAAACCCTCTGGCTCAGGACACCAAGAGATATTTCATAAAGCTATTTCATAATGGCAAGCAGAGAAAAATATACTCCAACACACGCAGAAGTTTGTCCTAATTTAACTTTTTGGCAAAACTAGCAGATTGTATTTATTGTTGTGATATCTGCCTGAAACAGAACATTTAATATGCCACATAGCACAAAACAAGTTATGCTTTATAAACAAAATTTATTGTAGAGCTCCCTTTATGTTATTCATATGATACAATAACATCTACATAGCAATAAACTCCAGTTCTAAATAGATTCTTACTCATGCCTCACACATACCCAAATGCACAAATCTAAGGGTTTAAAAAATACCAAAACCTCTTTACTGTTCCAACTTCACTGAAAATGAAGATGCTACTAAAATAAAACTGTAGAATTTTGGCCTGTAAGAAATAAAAAACCCCTTCAAAATACAGAGGAAAACTGCAATACAAAGCTTTGCAATTGGGATGGATATTGTAACCACCATCTGCTTCTAAAACTCTTCCATAGGATGAATCTGCTCTGTACAAACCTAAACAGTGAAAATGTTCTGTTTCCACTGCATGGGAGGTAGCTGGAGGTCAAAGGAAAAATGGAATATCTTCATATTAATTTGAGTGAACCCGTGGGAAAGCCGAGAGGGCAGGGCTGTCTCACAAGGAACGATTTCTTAGCAAACATCCAAATATCCTTACTCAGGGACAGCTTCAGAAGCAAAGAAGGGTAGGGAAGGGCTGAACTCCCAGTAAGAGGGACTCTGAAACAGGTCTGAACAAAACCTTTAACCTGAGGAAGTCAGAGCAGTCCCAAGCAGGATGACTGCTTGGTCTAGCCTGTCCTCTGCAGATTTCAAAGTCTACTTAAGACATTTCCGTGTTTCAAAGCTGAGAAAGGACAAGTGGCCTCAGCTTTAGCAGCTTTTTAAGCCAGCACAGGAAACCTTCAGTAAGTAAAATCATCTCCTAGCCTTCAGCTCAGATTCACCCGTTATAAAACCATCAAAATGCTAATTGGCCATCAAGAGCTCCTGTGGGATCTGCTGCTCTCAGCCACCCAAGGCAGCAGTTCTGGCGTGGGATCCAGGGGCTCTTTGTGCTCCTCGGAGGGGCCGTGTTGCTCTTGGCACGGGCCAGGCTGGGTTATGTGCTCCTTCTCACCAATCTCCCACAGTGTAAACAACAGCCTCCAGCTGCTCTGTAATTCCTTGGTGACAGATCCAGGGAAAGCAAAGCACACCAAACAGACTGGGATCTCCGTCCTCCCTCGCCAAAACCACTTGCCAAGCAAATCAGTATTTGCACTCCCAGTCTCACACAGTGATGGTAACCTGGCCGGGCCCTGCCCAGCTGAGGAACAGCCCTCCTGCCCTCACCACCTCCCCCTCAGCTACACCCACACAAGTCCCTCCCTGCACAAGCAGAGCATCTTCTGGGCTGCTGCTCCTGGGCAGATGTTGTCTATCACAGCAGCATGGGGAGGACACTGCCATTTAAACAAGCAAAGCACAGTCTCTGCCCTGGGAAGGCTACAGGTTAAGTGAACAAAGAAAAGTGGAAGAGAAGAAAGGATCAGGCTGAACCTAGAATGAAATCCAGAAGCTTCCTCTACAGATAAAACACATTCGGTCCTGTTTGCTTGGGTGAACTGAACAGATTTGGCATGGACACACACAGGGGATAACTAAGTTGAAGGAGGAAGCACTATTTTCAGAGTCCCTTTCTGGATTCTGGCCAGACTTTGATGAATTGCAGCTGCAGAGGGACAATTTTTTCCCCTTTGCAAAACAAACCAGTCTCCTGCAAGTGCTGCTGAGACAGTAAACAGTTTCCTGAGTGCCTGCACAGCATCCAATACAACTGGGTCCTGGTCCCTGACTAGACAATACCAGCAACACACCAAGCAAAGGTAGTTCCCTCAACCATCTCTCAAGCAGACCCACAACAAACACAAGAAGAGAGAGACAAGGGGGGCAGCTCTGTGCTACCTTCAGCTGAAACGCTGAGAGTAGAAGGGAGCTGTGTGTGACCAACCTTTGCATTTGCACCTGCCTGTTCCCTGTTGAGAGGTGGCTGTCTGGAACTGGAGGTTTTTCTGCTGCAGAGGGTTGTCTGGGACCAGGCAAGGCTGGTCCAGGAGCTTGGCTTTCCTCGTGGCTTTTCACCTGAATGCGCATCACCATCTTCACGTCCTGCAGAGAAGATACCTGGGGTATACACAAGTGCCTCATCTTATCAGATACCCCCAGATCTTGCATTTGGACAGGTTTATGGGCCAGAAAACCCTTAACCAGAGAACAAAGATTCAGAAGTGCTGCAAAACAAATCCAGCCTGCAATAGAAGAGGCCCTTCTCCTTCCAAGACAAAAGGAAATAACTTAGATCTTATGTGAGCCATGTCTTGGGTAGGTGGATCTCCAAGAAAAGAAGAACAAAACCGCCTCTAAACAACCCACCCCACACCCACCCCTTTATAATAGTTACTGTAATTACAGTCTAGCCACACTGCAATTCATAGTCTTTTTTTAGAGATTTCCTTTCCATCACTCCCCCTCCATCACCCCAGGAGGCCGGGGGGCTGCTTGTAGGATTTACTCTTTGCAGCTCCGGCAGGAGAACCTTATCCCGCTCCTCTGACCCCACCACAAGTGCAGGGGAGGCTGAAAGGCTGAGGGCAGGCCAGTCCCCCACAGCAGGGCTGTGGAACCCACAAACACACAGCACTGCAGCTACCAGAGCTTTGAAGCTCCACAGGCAAAGGCCACCCCACACCGGGCGTGGGAACCTACTGGGCTCCCGTTGGGAAGGCTGTTCATGGTGCGGGTGAATCGCACCACGTGGCCGTCCCCGCGGCGCGCTGGCCAGGCTGGCACGGCCTCTGGCAGCGAGTTGGCATCCTGTGCTGGGGTTGGGTGGGTTAAGGGCACGCTTGGCACGTTCGGCTGTGGCCTCGGGCCATCCTTGCTGTAGGAGCTCTGTCCCTGCGGCACCGGCGCGTCCGCCGGCCTCTGGAATCCCGACACCGGGGATGCCAGAGGGATCCCGACAGGGATGTTCTCCTGGTTCACTGGAAAAGCCTGCAGGGAGGAAAGGACAACAGCAAACTCTGAACTGGAGGGAGCTGGGCTTGTTCCCCGTGCTGAAAAGCCCCGGGAGCCCCGCAGAACACTCCTCCCAGGGCTCTCCTGGGAATACCACACCTTCTGCCTCCCCAGCTGCAGCTGGCTCTGGGCTGGCACCATGGGCTGCTGCCCCTTCCCACCTCCTCCTCCTCCTCCTCCTCCTCCTCTGAAGCCTGGCATCTTCTGCAGAGCTTCCTTGAGCTGCCTGAACTCTTCCATCTGGGCCTGAGGGGGTGAGAAGGATACGGAGAAACCTCACACAGTAACAGGGTTAAACATCTCCTTGCTGGGAACAGCCACTCCTTGCGGTCGTTTGTTTCGCACAGAAAGACTTCAAAGACTTACATTTCATATGAAAGGTTGGAGAAAATACACAACCACAAGCCCAAGTTAGTTTTCAGCTTTCCCTCCAGATCTCATGGATATTCTGTATTCCCCCTTTGCTACTCCCTGCATCTTATTTTATTGCACATTTTACCCTGGCAGTGCTGAGCTGTGATGCTGGTTCTTTTCCTGATGCTGTTCGGTGCATGAGCCATTGCAGTAACTCCCGCCTTGGCACAAGAACTGTATCTGGGTCTTAGTTGTGCCTCCCTCTCCTCCCGTGCCTCACACTCATGTACCTCCAGCTCAGCTGATTTCCTTCCAGTTGCAGCATTTCTCCCTGGATGTGCCCATCTCAGCAGGGCTGACAATAACTGGCATAATCCCATTTGACAATCCAATTTACTTTGCAAGACAAATGAAAATCAATTCTTCTGGACTGGTAGGCAGATGCAACGCCCTTACCCTCTCCTGCAGCTGATTTCTTTCAGCTCCAATTCTGAAAAGTAGGGCTTGAAAAAGCCACTCAGGAAAAGGTCCCCATTTCCACCCTGGTTATTTATAGAGGGAGAGCTTTTTGTGTGTTTGCCAGGGTACCTGGAAATGGACCAAATTAGGGACAGGGCTGAGTAGGAAAGCTTCCAAGCAGCAAGGAAAGTTTAGCAGGAAATTAATTCCTGAGCAGGCTCTGTTGATTTCAGTTCTTCCCCCTGAAATTTGACCTTAAGATTAACATTAAAAACAACAAAACAAAACAAACCCCAACAAAACCACTCAGCACAGCTAACTTTAAAGGAATGAGGAGAAGGCAGCCAAGAACAGTTCATGGGATACGAACTCGTAGGGACTGCTCCTGGTCAGAACAAGCCAGATGGAGGCAAACCTTGTACCTGTTAAGGGGCTCAGCAAGCCTGGCAAGGCACCTCTGCATTGCTGTTTCTCTCTGCAGTTAATTCTATAGGCATCCACAAAGACAATTCACCATCACCTGGGAGCACCTGAGATGTGTGTAGGTGACAGGAGGCACTCCAGGGTAGGGAATATGCTGGTTCGTGCTCCCTGGAACCCCAGGGACTCCTGCAGCATCACCTGTGTTTTCAGCTGCTGGGACAGATCCCAGGCTGGAAAATGTTACTTGTGTGGATCTACATTGCCAACACCTCTCAGCACTGGTGCAGGCAACTCACCACACTGGAATACAGCCGGTAAGGTTTGTTATTTAGGGAATATTGATGTGCATGCAGACCCCACTGAAGGACTGTCCCACGGGATGGCTACCTGGGCATTAAGGAGCTGAGAGTGAACCTCCTGGTGGGCCTTCCGAAGGAGCTTGCTCTCCTCTCTGAGTTTAAAGACTGTATCTGCAGGAAGAGGGACAATCAAATATTTAGGTTTCATTTATTTGTCCCCCCTTCTAACCCAGCAGTGCTCACCAAATATTATACTGGGCTTTGTTGTCCAGAGGGAAAAAAACCAAATAAAACATCATCAGATTTCACTCTTCCAGACCTAATCAAGTAAGAACAGATGTAAACCTTAAAAGCCCCACAATGTAATTAAACAGCAGACTAAATAGAAACCACTCTTTGAGAATTAAAGGGATCAGTGTTGGCTACAATACTTGCACTATTAAATGCATTTTTATAGACCTACACGAGTAATTACAAAAAGTATGTTTAATTTGCTCCCAAGCTTACAGGCTGGGATTTGCAGGGTGTCCCTGCACCACCACCTGGGGCAGGACAGTGCTCCAGTTAAGGTCCAGAAGGGCCAAAGCACTGCAACACTGTCATACAGGAACGTTCCTGGGGTGTTCACAGACCTTCTGGGGCCCTGCAGAGCCACCTCTGCCCTCTGGGGAGCCCAGCCTGGTGCCCTCCCAGCTCCCCAGCATACTCACCCTGCAGGCTGGTGACCTCGCTGTCCTTCTGCTGCTGCAGCTGGGCGTACTTCTGGCTGTGGCTCTCCAGTGCCTTTCGGTGTTCCAGCTTCAGGCTGTTGTGCTGCAGCTGCAGGTCGAGCAGCTGCTTCTTGACATCGTCGTGCTGGTTCTGGAGGTGCGAAGAATTGATGGAGTCAGTACAAGGAGAAGAGTAATTCAGCAATTTATCTATTGCCGAGTGCTCCCTGAGTGCCTCTGTGTTAGCAAGTTGCTTGGGCAGGCAGGAGATGTTTGCTCCCCCAATGAGGTGGCCAGAAATGCCAGGCACAGTCAGATATTCTCTGTGTTCAGTGGGTCAGGGGGGATGTGAATTGCCAATTAAACTCCCCTTTGGGAAGTGGTTTGGGAGGTCTCCTTGGAAGCCACTAAAGTGGAAGCAGAAGGTTATGGCAAGCTCGCTCCTGCCTGGAAGAGAGCGGGGGACACAGGCGAGAACCACTCCTGCTGCTGCCCTGCCTCCCTGCACACCCTGCTCTGAGAGCACACAGGCTGGGATATTCGCTGTGCTATCAAACCAAATCCCTGTGGAACACTGCACAAACCCGAGGTCCTCTCCAGAGTCCCAGACGTGCTGAAGGGCTTTACCTGCCCGGACAGTTCCCACGGAGCAGGGAGCACCAGCCTGCACACTGGACTACAGGAGGAGCCACCTTTAAACAGGGGTAAGGTCCAATTCCCACGACCTTTCTGTGTGCAGGTGTTGCCCTCAGGACACAGGGACACCTGAGCACTCAGGCTGTTCCCTCTGCTTGGTTTGCCTCCCGTTCTCACCCCCAGCACCCCGAGCTGCAGGGAGAGCCTGTGCAAGGACACCACATCCTCTGAGAGGGACCCCACAGGAGCACAGGGCTCACAGGCATCCCATCCCAGAATAACAAGGCTCTCACAAGACCACAGACTATTTCGAGCCAAGAATTCCCCAGACAGGAGTGGGCTGAAGGGCTGTTCTCTTCCCCACCTCCCCTCTTGCAGGGCCCAAGCACAAAACATGCAGAAACATCCTTTTGCTCGGACCCGCTGAACCAGAATTCACCTCCCTTTTTTTTTTGTTCCCATGGTAACCCAGAGAGATTCCTTGCACATTCAGTTTGTCAACACCAATTATGTATGCAGATTGACTGGCTCTCAGGTGAACCCTGGCCCTGCCACACAATCCCTCCTCAGGATTCAGGCAGCCATTTCAATCAGCCTTCCTGGGGAAAAAAAAATCTTCGTTTTTTAAAAAAAAACCCCAAACCTCTAAATGCTATCAATGACTGCATTTATCCCCAGGAAAACAAGTGTCTGTGGCCCAGGCATTCCCCCTGACGCAATTATATTCCACTAAAAGAGGTATAACTGCTCCAAAAACACATGTGATGGAGAGGAAAAGGCTGTTGGTACGGAGGGGTCCCAGAGACAGAACAAAGAAGAGAGGCAAGGATGTCAGGTTAATCAGATCACAGGATCCAGAGGGAGAATAAGGAGAACAGAAGATTCCTGCTTTGATTTTCACAGACATTAGGTACTCACAGTTCTCATCAGAGCCCCTGGCAGAAAGCCCTGCAGAGGAACCACTTCCCTAAAATCATTTTGATACTAAACACATCAGAAACCCCCAACATTAGCAAGCGAGGATTGATTTGAACAAGAAACTCTTAAGAAATTCAAGGAATTTTAAGTCCTCATCAGCTCAGGTCAATTAATTCCTAACTCATATTCTGCCTGGGAGGTGATGTGCATAATGTGTGTCCCCAGACTGCTCAGAGGCAGGGAGAAGGGAGGGAATGCTCATCCTCTGACAGCAGCAGGAAGCTGGAGAGGGAGATGAGTGCCTTGACCAAGGTCACGGGCAGCTCCTGAGGCTGCCTGCTCACTGAGCACACGGAGCATCCTCACTCCCAGCTGGCTGCTGGGACCAGTGTCTGCAAACTTCAGGAGGAATCCAAAGATGCTGTTGTGTTGTTCGCAGGCAGGAAGTCTGGAACACACCACACTGTTTTTCAGAGAAGCAATTTAATTAACTGTAAGCAGAACGTTCCTGACTCCGACAGTTCCAGCAAGGCCAGGTATCCTGAGGAACCAGAAACCATTCCTGTCTTCCCATCTGGCTGCAATGTCATTCCCTTCTCTTCCTCACAGTTCTGCTGTTTCACTCAGTCAAGCAGAAACTGCAGGGCAGTGTTGTGCAAATCATGTGCAGATACAGCTGGGGCCAGGGAATACAGAGACCACATGGTCATGGCATTTCCCTGGGTCACTACTCATCGTGCTCACACTCCACTCTGGGGAAATCTTATCATTCAGGAGTCAGCTATTCTTCCAAAATCAGGAGCGCTTCAGCTCAGCTGCAGGAGTTCAGAGCAGCAAGTTCTCTCATCCCACATCCCCTTTGCTGTTCAGGTAGTGGCCAAATGCACCAGATCTGTCTCGCTGAGGCTTCTGGGGAAATGGGCAGGTGAAGAGGAAGAAGAAAACAACAGTACAACAGCCCCAGCTCTTCCTGCCGTGATTTAAAAGCAGCTTTGCGGACAGCATTGTACAAAGTGGAATCAGGAACTGGATGCTTAAAACACAAGCAAAGGAAGGGCACAGCTCATTGCCAGTTTTCATGTTCCAGCAGTTTCAGGAAGTTCATGTCCAGAATCCTTTGTCTGAAGCCACCCCCTCCTTGCCTGCCATTCTGCAGAGTGATGGGAGCAAAGTACTTTCATCTCCGCTCAAGAGGGAGAAAGGAATTGTAAGACAAAGTCTGGCCCCAGCAGGAATGCAGACACAGGCAGTGATCACAGCTGCTATTTTTGGCCCAAGACAAGGCCCTTGCCCCCCCGAGCTGCTGTGCCAGCTCCAGAGGTAAATCAGCCCTCACAGATCAGGGGACCAGCAGAGGCCAGCAACACCAAAGCCAGATGTGCTGGGGCTTCATGGAACCCTTTGGTCGCATTTGGGACCTGCAGCTTAGGCAGAGTTGGTTGCTTCTGTTTAGCATGACATGTCCACTTCCTAAGGAACGATCTTCTGGCAGCAATCCTCCTCCTGAGGAAGCCACTTCCATATTAGCCTGGGCTCCAGTAACACAAGTGCTACTCACAGTCTCATAACCAGCAGAAGCTGGGCTAAACGCTGCTTTTTCAGCATGGGGGGGGTTCAAATCTCCCCCTTTGCAGTCCCAAGGGCTGGTCTGTCTTTCAGCAGCTGTAAATGTAGTTTAAAAACACTAGATTTTCTTTTTTCCCCCACCCCTCCAATAAAAGGAAGCAAGAGAAAGGGAGCCAGGACGAAATGCTCTCACTGTCCCCTTGAGCCCAGCAAACCAGAGCATTCTGCTCAGCCTGCAGTTGCTATGAAGAGGAATGTTACTATTGCAAAGCGTTCCCAGAGTCCACAGTGCTGGATAATGCCCAAGAGACAGAACTGTACTTCCCTTTTCCCGAAGTTTGAATCCAAAAGCCAGGCAGCTGGAGGTCCAGCTCTGCTCAGGAAATCCAACCCAGTGGTGCTAAGGGCTGCTGGAACCCAGCCCTCTTCCTACAGCCCAGAATTGAATTATCATTTCACTGCCAAAGCTCCAACTGAAAACATTTAAAACCCACCATCACCAGCCTCAGTTGCATTGCTCTAACAAAAGGAAAATTTGACATCAAGATATGCTTCAGGTAGGGCACGTGATAAGCTATAAAATGCTATAAGCTGCCCTGCTCTGAGCCTCTTACATGGACTGGAATATATTGTATTAGCCCGAAGGGCAAGCTATGATGAATAGACCCATTTTCACACTAAGAGACCCAGAAAAGAACAGCCTGAACAGCAGAATCCTGTGTGATAAAATGCACAAAGGCTGCCATTGAAATGAGGCGTAGGTGAAAGCTGTAATCTGACACAGAATAAATAGGAAACTCCCCTGGACCTGAATAGTCAGGAAGGAATGCAGACCAACAAGGAGTGGTCTCCTCCCTCTGTGCTGGCGCTGACTGCAGGAAGACCCCGGGTCCCTCCTAGGGCTCTCCTTCCCAAGAGCATCCTTTAACAGGGCAGATGGGCAGTACCTGACCCAGCCTCCTCCCTTACCTTCAGGATCTTGTGCTGGGAACTGAGGGCCCCATATCTGTTCATGGAATCTTGCTGGGAAAGAAAAAAAGAGGATTCAACAGTGCCATTAGATTCCAGAAAACACACAAGAGCACCTGCCCAACCACTGCACCACCAGCAAGTTCCCACTGCCCCTTCACACACTGGGGCCAGCCCACCACGATGACCAGCAGAGCACGCACGGATGGAAAAGACCCTTTTCAAACCAGCTAATTCACAATGGGAACAGTTTTCCCCAGCCTTGAGCTCTGTATCTAGGCCAGGCCCAGCGCTGAGGGAGCTGTGCACAGTGAACCCCCCTCCCCGAAGGCTGAGCTCTCCTGGCAGCAGCTGAGGGGGAGGCAGAAGCAGCAGAGCTGAGCCTGTCGCCTACACACAAAAATTGCACCATTTAACAAAAAATGGATCACTAGGCAATTGAGGGAGCCTAAAGCAAACTCTGTATCTGGGTACAGCAGCCAGACTGAGCTCAGCTGGCACAAACCAGCAGCAGAGAGGGATTTACGTGTGCCCACAGAGGGGTCTGGAGCAGCCCAACAGCTCTGCTCGTGCCCTGCTAAGGGTCATTTCTCCCCCTGTGTCCCCAGGGTACCATCCTCCACCACAGCTCCAGCATCTCCTCACTGCAGGGGTGTGCCCCAAGCTTTGTCCCCAGGGCAGCAGTGACAGCAGAGAGGGACAGTGCTGCAGCTTGTCCCAGGACAGGCAGGTTTACAAACCCCTGCTGGGATTTGTGTCTGGGGAGATGGAAGCAACGTGGCTGAGCCACGAGGCAGCACCGTGGAAGTGCAAACTCACCACCATGCAGAGATTCCCACTCTAACTCCCAACTCAATTTATATGGTAAATACTCAATACTGAATGAAATATCACCAGCAAATGAGCACAGATTGCAAGGGAGCTGCCCACCATTAAAAAAATTCAGATATTCATCCCTGAGTTTTCCTGTAACAGGCTGACATTGACACACAGATGAACGGGCTAAAAGTGAATCCTCTCCCCCAGCATCTCATCAACAGATGCTCTGGGAAAGGAATAAAACCAGCCCTGTAGCCTAAATGAACGTGACACGCTGTATCCAGGGATGCATTTCTTCCTAACCCTCACTGAAGAGTCCTTTTCCCTGCTGAATGAAAAGTCCACAGGCTAGTGAAAATCATTTGACAGTCCCTGGAGACAGAAAACAATGGATATGCTTTTCCCCACACCACATGGCGTTTCTTCTCCATGTTCCCTGTGGTGTGCCTTGGATTCAGTTTCTCCAGGACTCTTCTGTACCACGGAGCTGCAACTCTGCTCTCAGAGTGCAGCACAGGAGCTGGGAATCATCTCCTTGGCTGTCACACATGGGAGAAGAGGGAGAAGAACAGCTCGAGCACTGCTCAGCCTTCCCCTCAGACGAGGTAAATCCTCACACACCAACAGCCTTGCCCAGGGGAGTCAGCCAAAGTTCACCCTGTACCACGCACACAGAGCCCGCCGTGCCTCCCAGGCAGCAGCACTGGCCTCTCAACGCTCGTGGTACCAGAAAAATATTAAAAATATTTCCCATCATCACACAGACACTCTGAGGAAAGAACCTTACCTACCTTCTCCTTGTTGAGAGCTTCCTGAGCTTCTAACTTATACACCAAAAAATCTAGAAATGGAAGAAGAGAAGACAACTTAATGAGCTGGAATTCAACAAGGATCTGGTTTGTATTTGGGGGTGGGGGCAGGGAATAAGGCAATCAGCCCCTTGCTGAGCAAAAGGCTGCAAGTCAAGAAGCTGGAATGCAGATGCTGCCAGGAGACCACTCAATGCCCTTGGAAAGATGGGAGTATTTTCCATGAGAGCTTTCCACCCAGCTGGACTGGCCCAAATGTCCTCTCTCTCCCTTTCTATAGGCAAGTGCATTGGTGGTTTCCCACTTCAGCACACAAACAGCTACAGTCTGATGTCACTGAGGCCGCATAAGGATTTGGGGTGCTCTGAAAGGAAACTCTGGAAAAGAGAAACCAAAGCTTCTTTGAGACCAAAAGGAATGAATTTGGTGATCTCATCTGTGTCACCTTCTTAAAATGGGAAGGTCCCACAAGATAATGTGTATTAAGATGCCTCATTTTTTCAGTCAGTCCCCACCAAATAAATTAAAGAGGTGGCAGAATAAATTAATGAGGTGGCAGAAAGGGAGCTTCTCCCTTAGTGATGTAGCCAAACCTGGATGCTGCATGTCAGCACTTCCAGAAACATGGAGCATGTCAGAGTAAGGAGCCCTGCTGTTACTCCACACACCAGTCTTGAAGATAAAACCCAAGTTACTAAGCTGGCAGCAACAATCAGGGGCAGAGGGGCCTGACATCCAAGCACAGCATTCCACTGAAAGGCTGAACTGTTGGTTTTCTGCTTCCTGTTGGATTTCATGGTCTTAAAATATCCTGCATGTTTATACCTACTTATGTCCATCAGCTCTAAAAGATGTGACAGTCTGTATTGTCCAAGTGTTGTGGAGGGCAGTGATGCTGATATCACTAAGCACTTGTAGAGCTCAGCATCTTCAAATCATTTTTATAAGGAAGTTGACATACTTCCAAGAAAAAACACAGTCCAGTGCCAGGTTTAGCCACCACCGAAAGTGCTCAAACACCACATCATGGGGCCTGTTACTCACAGATTGCACGGGGGATGTGTGTAGGAGTTTGAGAGAACAGAACCCCCCTCCCAGCTCCTTCTGCCCATGGGCAGTGGACATGTGAGTTCACCAAACCAGGGCCGAGCCTCACCTGGGGGGCCCTCAGGGACAGCCACATGTGGCCCTGAGGCAGAGAGTGCTTTGGGTACAACACACACCTCTGCCCCAGCAGAGCTGGGGGCTTGTCTGGCCACTGCTGGGACACCCCTGCAGGAGACTCACCTTCCTTCGTCTTCTTGTGTTCCCCTCGCTCCTTCTGCAGGGACCGTTCCAGCCGGGACCGGTGCTCGTACACCACTGGGAGGGGCAGAGAGGGGCAGAGCATCAGAGAAACCTCACATTTCTTCCCACAGGCTTTTTCCCCCACGTATTTATTCTCCTCTCTGAAGCAGGGAGGGCACATTTGGGCTACAGACCGTGGATATTCCCGGTATAACACACAGGTCTCATCCTCACTCAAGTTTTGCTTTGGTGCCCAAGTGGTGATGCCCAAGAATTACTTTAGTGGCCAAGGGCTAAGCCGTGTCTTTGTGGGCCAAGTCCCCAGCCAGACTCACCTTCCAGGTCATGTGGCAGAGACATTTTCTCCCCCTCCACAAGCCAATCCCTGCCTGGCCCTCAGGGCACCGAGGAGAAGCGAGCCAGGCAGCTCCTGTCCCACCACACACAAAGCAGCCCCTGTGCTGTGCACAGGAGTGGGGAAGGGACAGGGACGAGGCTGCTTCGTGCAGCAGCCACCTGGCAAATCAAAGCACCACAGAAGCTTCCTGATGGATGGTGATTTTAATGCACTGTGATGTCTGAATGCAAACCAAGAGCTCTCCCTGAGTCACAGCACTCAGCTGGAACAGGCTCCTCATCCCCCTGGCAGGAATGGACACCAGGCCAGAACAGCACTGGGCAGCAAAGTCAGAGGGGAGAGGTGAGACAAGTAACCTGCTTCCAGAGCCAAGCTCCCTCCAGAGCCAGACCTTTGGGGGCAAGTCGTGCCATAAGACACAACCTCCAGGAAAACGAACTAAGTAGGGTGAGGTTTTCAGGCACTAAACAAGTGCTAAGCCATTCCTTGGTGAAATCTTGCCAAGCCAAGAGTCACAAGTGACTCGTGCTCTCACTCCAAGTGGATCTGTAGAGCCTGTCAGCTTCACTTGGGTCATGATGGAGCAGCAAAGTTCACGTAAATCCTCTGCCACTTTAGTCCTCCCTCAGGGAGCAGGAAGGACCATTGCCCTGGGTCAGGAATTCCCACTGTCACCAGCCACTCTATCTCCTTCCTTCTCTTTGTAACCCTCTGTAGATGACACAGACAGACCCCACTGGTGAAAATGCTTCCCCTGGACTGGGCCACTCCGTTGAGATTTTCCTCTGAAGTGAAGAAATGACCATATTCCTCAAACCATCCCAGCAGAAATACGTGGTTTCCATCTGGAAGGATGATTCCCTGGCAGAGCACGCTGCTAAAGCCATCACTGCAGCTGCCCAAGTGTCTCCTTCATGACAGCTTTATTTTTAGAAACACTTTTCCCAACAGACTACTCAGATGTCACCCTGAGGGCTTCCCCAGCTGAGCGCACAAGAGACTGTGGGTGCTGCCTCACTACATGCTCCAGCCTTGTTCAAGGAAATTGTCATCCTGGGAACATCAGCCACTTCCCTGAGGATTTGTGAGCTCTGGGCACTCATGTTTCTGCCAGAAGCATCTCACTTTCTTGCAGTCTCATCTAGCAGAGTTCCTGAGGGGGCAAGTCTTTGATGTGAGTGGAACCTCATACCAGCAATGAAAAGCATCTGTAGCAATAGGCTCATGCAAACACCCACAGCCACGGATCCGAATGCTCTGTCCTGGAGCAGAGGAGGCTTCAGGAACAGCTCCACATCATAGGCTGTTTATTCAGAATTTTAGAACACAAAATCTGGCTCTCCTGACACTTTTTTTTTTTTTTAATAAATCAGCTAGACTGCAGTAACCTCCAGTGACTGGAAAAGAAAGTTGTAATATCTCCTGCTTTCCCCCAGGTCTCCAGAGCCCAGAAAAAGGTGGGTTCAGCTTTACACAGAGCACTGCACACAGCAGTGTCTCTGCTCTTGGGGCTGTCCCATTCAGGGCCAGGAGCTGGACTTTGATGATCCTTGTGGGTCCCTCGCAATTCAGGACATTCTATAACTCCACATTCTGTACTCATCTTTGTGGTGGAACACAGCAACTCATCCAACCAGGCACTGTACAGCTTTGGGGGCCAGGGAGCCAGGAAGCCTTTAACAATTTGCCAGAGAGAATGGAGGGTGGTCAGTGGGTAAATCCTGGGACTCAGCCAGAACCCAGCACTAAGGCACCAAAAAAGCCAAAATGCAGAACTTGGGATGCTGAAACAATGAAATCCCTGGCAGTGCCTTTCTGAAAACACAGCATGAGATGCAGAAGACACAGGAATTGAAATCATGCAACAAGTGAGCACAGGGCAGGGACAGAGAGCAGAGCCCCAGCTGCCTGCTGAGCTGTGTTCAGCACCAAAGCACTGCAGGGAGCAGCACCAGCACCAGAGCCAGGGCCAGACGTGCCAGACACCCCTGCACTGCAAGACTTCCACGAGCACAGCTCCTCTCCGCCAGGCACCAGGATTCTCCCAGCAGCCAAATCCAAAAAGAAGCCTTGCCTTTGTTAAAATTGTTGGACAAGCAAGTGTCTTCTCAAAATAAAAAGGGGTAGCCATGGCAACAACCGTATTTAGGAATAGGAGGGGGGTTAGAAACCCCAGCAACAGGCTACAGCTCTGCCATTCAAACATATTTGGGTGGAAAACATATGAGCCTGGCTCCACTTTTGGCTTGAGCCTGTTGTTGCCAAAACTGGGGTTCCCTGAGGCTACCACTGTTGCCTTATTCCCTCAAGAACCAGCCCCTCTCTCCAAGAGGAGCAAGAGATGCTGACACACCAGAAAGGAATGTGGGTTAACTTGTGCCCTGCTGACCTTTGCGTCTCCCAAAGCCAGGGTGCAGGTGGAAATCGTGGCTGGGACTGAGCAACACATGAAGAGCTGTAGGTGTTTGACTGTCTGGTAGAGTAAGAAGGAATGAAACAAGCCATAAGACAATATCAGCGAACATTAGATCCATTTCCAAGACTGACTGGTTTTTTAAACCATGTTTCCTGGAGAGGAACACACCACACTCTGCTCTCCCTGTTTACAAACAGAATTACACAGCCCTGGGCACAAGCAGCCCTTGGAGGATGTTACATTTGCATCACAACACTGCACACAGAACCACCAGAGAAGATTTAACCCTAAAAGACATAAATGTTGAGAAAAGACATCAAATTCCCCAGCAATAGGGGCTCTAGAAACAGGATCACTGGGTATGTCCACGGAGGTCATGATGGATACCCTGTATTTCATTTTAGCCTGAGGAAGAGCTCTGATACGAACACTGATCTAAATCGACTTGTTAAGGGGGAAAAGGGTTAAATGCATCTCTTGACCTCGAGTAGAACCACAGCAAACAATATTTTGTCCATATAACATTCATTCTGTGGGCACTCCAGACCCAGCCCGTCCTCCAGCATTACACACGCAACTGCTGGCTGCCCACAGTGGATTCCCACCAAACCGCTCCCCAGGGAGCTCAGCAAATCCCTCGAGAGACTCCAAATCCAGTGACAGCTGCTGGAAAGGGCGCTTTGGCAGATGCACTGAGGCTGGAATGCCAGACTAGACAAAGGAGGTAAGAGTTGGCGGCTGGAGTAAGGTGTGTCCTCAGCCTTCCCTGCTGAGATCTCCCCGGGGGCTAAAATGCCCTTTTCCCACAGTTAGGCATTTATGGAAGGAGGACAAGTGAGGGGAGAAAGGGGGAGGAGGAACACACACACCGTGTTTGCCTTCCGGTCTCTGGCAGCTCTTGCCAGAGGAGCCAAGTGCTGGTCAGCGGGCTCAGAAAAGCCAATTCTTCCTCCTCCTCCTCCTCCTCTCCCCGGTTTTCGGGAGCAGTGTGCTGCGGCATCCATCAGCCCCAAACCTGCTGGCAAGACTTTTCTAGTCACGGATCACCCTCTTGAGAAGAAGGTGGGTTTGGTTCCTTGCAAAGGCAATGGGCAGCAGACAGTGACAACAAACTTTACTAAAGGATCCCTTCCCTCTCTGTTCGCTTCTCGGACAGACACAGGGCAGAGAGTGGAGCCGCATCCCGGAGCCTGCCCAGCCAGCCCCTGAGAGCCCTGCCTGCTTTGCTTCTGCTTCACGTTTAGAATGACAGAGGTTTAATTTTTACAGCCAAAGGGAGAAGAAATGGAATAGACGTGACGCAGCTGAACTCGCCGACCCAACACGCTCCGTTTCCCTCGCTGCGAGCAGCAATTCAGACGCGAGGCTGTCCTAATTCCAGACAGCCAAGGGGGGAAGGAAACGGGCCCCACATCTTAGAGCTCTTTAAAGCCGAGCATCCCCAAGGCACCCCGCTCGTGGCTGGGCAGCAAAGCCACCGACCGGTCCCGCTGGGAGCGAGGGAAGTTCAGGCAGAGCGTGCACACCAAGGGACACACGCACAGAGCAGGTCACTCACCTTGGAGCTGCGCTGACAGCGCTTCCTGCTGCTGTTTGTATTTCTGGGCCAGCGCTTCTGCGTTCCGCACCTTCTGCTGCAAGTGGTTGTAGAGGAAAACTCCGGAGCCCAGGCAGGCCACAGTGACCAGGCAGAAGGCGGTCTGCAGGAGCCCCTTCTGCCTCCTGGAGCACATGCCGGTGCCCATGGTTGGGGCCGGAGCGCGGCGATGCGGCGCTGCCTCGCCGGCGCTGCTAAACCATCTGATTAATTTCGCCCAGCAGCCCCTTTCCTCCGCAGACCCCTCTGGAAGACGCGATCCGAGTCTCGCCTTCGCTCCTTGCCGGCGCTCAGGGCAGCGGGAGAGGCTCCAGCCACGCTCCTATTCCCGGCTGCCCATGGGGATGCGGCTCAGCTCCCGGCCCGGGTCCGGCGGGAGCATCCTCGGGCTGCGGGCACCGGGGACCGGCCCGGGGGCCAAGGGCAGCCGGCGGAGGGGAGAGAGCAGGAGCGGCAGGAGCAGGAGGAGCGGCAGGAGGAGGAGGAAAACTTTTGCTTCCCATGTGCTGCAGCGGCCGGGGGGGCGGGAAGGGGGTACCGCCGCCTTCGGCTCTTCCCACCTCCCCCGCTGGAGCAGCGGCCGGAAAAAATAACCCGTCGGGAAGAGAAGCCCTTGGGCCCCCTCCCCGCGGCTCCCGGGAGGAAGCGGCGGCACCGGGGCCGGGAGACGGGCCAGGAAAGCGGCGGCGGCATCCGGGCTGCGGCGGCGGCGGCGAGTCCGCCCTCCGCGGCGGGAGGGGCCGGGGGTGGCCACGGGTGGGACCCGAGCCCCGCCAGCCCCCCGGGGACACCCGGGTGGGACCCGCTGCCCGTGCCCGGGGGGCGCAGGGGGGTCCCAGCCGCCCAACGGCATCACCGTGCCCCCC